>WNWK01033454.1:0-21145 GCA_009830355.1 Cherax destructor | reverse complement strand
AAAGTCATCTGACGGCGTCGGATTCGCAGAAGTGTTTCCGGACAGCGTCGTACGAGGGCATCTATTACCCTCGGCTAGCATATTTACGGCTGAATTGTATGCCATTCTTGTGGCACTTATCCGTATTGCATCTATGCCTGTATCACCATTTGTGGTCGTTCCAGACTCCCTTAGTGCTTTACAGGCTATCCGTAAAATTGATACACCTCACCCCCTAGTTCTTCGTATCCACCTTTGGTTACGCCGTATCTTTAGCAAGCATAAAGATACTGTCTTTTGTTGGGTCCCTGGTCATGTTGACGTACAGGGCAATGAACAGGCAGACACTGCTGCGCGGTCAGCAGTACATGACCTTCCAGTTTCATATAGAGGTGTTCCTTTCACGGACTATTTTGCGGTCATTGCTACCCACCTTAGCACCCGTTGGCAACAACGCTGGTCTGACCTGCTGAATAACAAACTTCATTCTATTAAACCGGTTATATGTTTCTGGCCTTCTTTCTTCTTGTCACCAATGTCGAGGTTGGGAGACTACACTCTCCCGTCTTCGCATCGGCCACACTCGTCTTACTCACGGGTATCTCATGGAGAGGCTCCCTGCCCCTCTCTGTGAGCATTGTCAGGTTCCAGTGTCTGTTCGACATATCCTGTTGGACTGCCCACTCTATCAACGAGCACGCAGAATTTACCTCCAACGACGTCTTTGCTCTGCGGCCCTTTCTTTACCTTTCCTTCTTGCAGATGGACCCTCCTTTAATCCTGACTCTCTCATTGACTTTTTGACAGAAACTGACTTACTACACAAACTCTGAAGATTATACCTCTAGCACCTCCCTCAGTCCCTTCTACCTCGATCTCTTGCTACCCTCCACCCCTGCACTATCCACCGTCATCTTGCACTCCATACCCTACTAATCGTCCATCTCCCTCTTACAACCCACTCTCCCTGCATCCTACAATAACCTGCAGCGCTGTATAACCCCTGTGGTTTAGAGCTTCTATTTGATTATAATAATAATAATATCCTCTCTTCATTATGTCCCATTTTTAACTTAATGCTTAATGATAATTATCGCTTCCATTGTTTTAAAATTCATTTTGCTTTCTTTTAAAATATGATAGTTAATTTATGCTAATTTATATAAACCTAAAATCAAACATGCTTCACTACAATTATACAAATTTTCGGCTAATAATAATATATATATATATATATATATATATATATATATATATATATATATATATATATATATATATATATATATATATATATATATATATATAATGGTAGCAATGTGTGGTGCCAGGGTGACTTTGCAACATTGTGGTGCCAGTGTGACTTGGTAACAGTTTCTGTGGTATCAAGGTAACTTGGCAAAAGTTTGTGATACCAGTGTGACATGGCAACACTGAGTGGAGGTGACTCCTCAAGGAAGCTTCCATAACATCTGTCTGTGAGAGGCTCTTGATCCAAAAATAACTGACCTAATTTCCTCTTTCTGTGATATCTCGTTACAAAGTTCCCACATAGGTACTAACAACACGTTCTCTTTGTAAAGCATACTGATATCCGTGATCAGGTCAGGTGTTGGAGAGGTCAAGTGTTAGCTTAGGGTTAACGAAAGTCAGGTAATACCTGGATCTTCCGTGTTGAACCTGGGCGATGATTTTGCTAACGCGTACGTGTCCCTGTTATGTTCTATAGTTTAGGTTTAATGGGTAGTGACTTCTCCGTGAGGTGGGGTACAAATTACGATAAACCACATGGTGGTTCTTCATTCTGTGAGAGAGTTTGTTATTGAAGCAATATCTGCAAATCTCAAGTTCTCATCTATATATATTTGCCGCATGGAATGTGATACTGTTGTGCCCATACTTTATTGTGGTTGAAAGTTTAGGAAAATTAATGGTTATTAGGGTGAAAATTCTTGCATTCACTTTGGCTCCATGGAGAAGAGAACAGTCGTGAGTGAAGAAAGTCCCGTGGGGAAGAACCAGCCTCTGGTCGGTGAGAGATAAAAGTCTGGAGTCGTCAAGACTTTGTTGACCTAGTTGAACTTTGTCAATTTTAACTTTAACTTTTAACAATATTTGCTGCAGACAAAAATTCGGCGTGGCCATGAGCTGCCCAGTCAGTGGAATACTGGCAAAGCTCTACATAGAATCGACTGAAACCGAAACGGTTCAAGAAAATCTCAACCCACGGAATTTGGCCGTCATGTCGATGACATCCTCACCGTCATAAGCAGAGAAAGCTCAACACAATAAAGCCTACCATCCAATTTACCTTAGACGAGGAGCACAATGGCACACTTTCCTTCTTAGACGATTTGCTCTCCAAATAAAACAGCTAAAATTCAAGATTCATCGAAAATATAATTACTATAACCTTATCCACTTCGTGCCACACCATGATGCTAGAACAAAAGAAAGGGTAATAAATTTCTTTATCATAATATACAGAGTATGCGACCCAGAGTTCCTTCAAGTATAAAGTCATTAAAAGCAGCTTTCTCAAGCTTCACTTTCCGTCTTCATACACGACTGAGAAAACAGCACTTAAAATTGCAAGTAAACCCAAAACAGAAAGAAATTGATATGAACTTATTTTTTTTCCTGCCTATAAGTGTTCCACCAACCTCGCCAACACGTAGTCCAGAAGCGACACTAACATCACCCACATCACTTCCATAACCATCATGGAATTTACCAAGAACCATACCTAGCCACCATGATAAAGAAATGCAGTAGTCTACGCTAATGAATATTAAAATGATATACAATACCTTCAAGTTGACATATGTGCAACAGGTAGGTATCTTTATTCCGAAACGTTTCGCCTACACAGTAGACATCTTCAGTCGAGAACAGAGGAATCAGCAGAAGTAGTAGAGCTGTATGGACGATATAATCAGTCCATCACCCTTGAAGACGTAGTTTCTAGGTGGTCAATCCCTCAGCCTGGAGAAGAGCTTTGTTCCATAGTCTGGAACAATGGAACTTTGTTCCACACGAGGTACTCCCATAAACCTCCCCTTCTTTTGTATGTATCCATATTTATTCTTGATGAAGTTTCCCACCTTGTGGGTGAAACATTGTCGTCGTTAAAAAAGATGTCCACTACATATTGGTACGAGTCACCCCATCTACCTGACGTCCAGATCACTGGTATTACATGACACCCGGCACCACTAACTTGACATGACTGGATATTCCCAAGGTTTATATGGCAGTGTTTTCGTAATTGTCAATTTCACTTAAAATCCTACGTGGGTGAAATTTCTTAAAATGAAGATTTTTCCCTGGTATAAACCTAGGTAATAGATACCGATAAATTGGTTTAGAAAAACAAGTGAACAAACACTAGGACATATTTATTAGAAAACGTTTTGGTCCTGGGACCGAAACGTAGTGTCTTTCTAAACCAAGATTTCATCTGCTTAAAGTATCTAAGATCTAACGCTTAAGTGTAGTACTGTGGTGCCAGGGGTCACTTGGCAGAACTGTTGGCAGGGGTCACTTGGCAGAACTGTTGGCAGGGGTCACTTGGGAGAACTGTTGCCAAGGGTCACTTGGCAGAACTGTTGGCAGGGGTCACTTGGCAGAACTGTTGCCAAGGGTCACTTGGCAGAACTGTTGGCAGGGGTCACTTGGCAGAACTGTTGGCAGGGGTCACTTGGCAGAACTGTTGGCAGGGGTCACTTGGCAGAACTGTTGCCAGGGGACACTTGTCCATACTGTTGCCAGGGGACACTTGTCAGAACTGTTGGCAGGGGTCACTTGTCAGAACTGTTGGCAGGGGTCACTTGTCAGAACTGTTGGCAGGGGTCACTTGTCAGAACTGTTGGCAGGGGTCACTTGTCAGAACTGTTGGCAGGGGTCACTTGTCAGAACTGTTGTCAGGGGTCACTTGTCAGAACTGTTGGCAGGGGTCACTTGGCAGAACTGTTGGCAGGGGTCACTTGGCAGGACTGTTGGCAGGGGACACTTGGCAGAACTGTTGGCAGGGGTCACTTGGCAGAACTGTTGGCAGGGGTCACTTGGCAGAACTGTTGGCAGGGGTCACTTGGCAGAACTGTTGGCAGGGGTCACTTGGCAGAACTGTTGGCAGGGGTCACTTGGCAGAACTGTTGGCAGGGGTCACTTGGCAGAACTGTTGGCAGGGGTCACTTGGCAGAACTGTTGGCAGGGGTCACTTGGCAGAACTGTTGGCAGGGGTCACTTGGCAGAACTGTTGGCAGGGGTCACTTGGCAGAACTGTTGGCAGGGGTCACTTGGCAGAACTGTTGGCAGGGGTCACTTGGCAGAACTGTTGGCAGGGGTCACTTGGCAGAACTGTTGGCAGGGGTCACTTGGCAGAACTGTTGGCAGGGGTCACTTGGCAGAACTGTTGGCAGGGGTCACTTGGCAGGACTGTTGGCAGGGGTCACTTGGCAGGACTGTTGGCAGGACTGTTGGCAGGGGACACTTGGCAGGACTGTTGGCAGGGGTCACTTGGCAGGACTGTTGGCAGGGGTCACTTGGCAGGACTGTTGGCAGGGGTCACTTGGCAGAACTGTTGGCAGGGGTCACTTGGCAGGACTGTTGGCAGGGGTCACTTGGCAGAACTGTTGGCAGGGGTCACTTGGCAGAACTGTTGGCAGGGGTCACTTGGCAGGAACTGTTGGCAGGGGTCACTTGGCAGAACTGTTGGCAGGGGTCACTTGGCAGAACTGTTGGCAGGGGTCACTTGGCAGAACTGTTGGCAGGGGTCACTTGGCAGAACTGTTGGCAGGGGTCACTTGGCAGAACTGTTGGCAGGGTCACTTGGCAGAACTGTTGGCAGGGGTCACTTGGCAGAACTGTTGGCAGGGGTCACTTGGCAGAACTGTTGGCAGGGACTTGGCAGAACTGTTGGCAGGGGACACTTGGCAGGACTGTTGGCAGGGGTCACTTGGCAGGACTGTTGGCAGGGGTCACTTGGCAGGACTGTTGGCAGGGGTCACTTGGCAGACTGTTGGCAGGGGTCACTTGGCAGGACTGTTGGCAGGGGTCACTTGGCAGACTGTTGGCAGGGGTCACTTGGCAGAACTGTTGGCAGGGGTCACTTGGCAGAACTGTTGGCAGGGGTCACTTGGCAGAACTGTTGGCAGGGGTCACTTGGCAGAACTGTTGGCAGGGGTCACTTGGCAGAACTGTTGGCAGGGTCACTTGGCAGAACTGTTGGCAGGGGTCACTTGGCAGAACTGTTGGCAGGGGTCACTTGGCAGAACTGTTGGCAGGGGTCACTTGGCAGAACTGTTGGCAGGGGTCACTTGGCAGAACTGTTGGCAGGGGTCACTTGGCAGAACTGTTGGCAGGGGTCACTTGGCAGAACTGTTGGCAGGGGTCACTTGGCAGAACTGTTGGCAGGGGTCACTTGGCAGAACTGTTGGCAGGGGTCACTTGGCAGAACTGTTGGCAGGGGTCACTTGGCAGAACTGTTGGCAGGGGTCACTTGGCAGAACTGTTGGCAGGGGTCACTTGGCAGAACTGTTGGCAGGGGTCACTTGGCAGAACTGTTGGCAGGGGTCACTTGGCAGAACTGTTGGCAGGGGTCACTTGGCAGAACTGTTGGCAGGGGTCACTTGGCAGAACTGTTGGCAGGGGTCACTTGGCAGAACTGTTGGCAGGGTCACTTGGCAGAACTGTTGGCAGGGTCACTTGGCAGAACTGTTGGCAGGGGTCACTTGGCAGAACTGTTGGCAGGGGTCACTTGGCAGAACTGTTGGCAGGGGTCACTTGGCAGAACTGTTGGCAGGGGTCACTTGGCAGAACTGTTGGCAGGGGTCACTTGGCAGAACTGTTGGCAGGGGTCACTTGGCAGAACTGTTGGCAGGGGTCACTTGGCAGAACTGTTGGCAGGGGTCACTTGGCAGAACTGTTGGCAGGGTCACTTGGCAGAACTGTTGGCAGGGGTCACTTGGCAGAACTGTTGGCAGGGGTCACTTGGCAGAACTGTTGGCAGGGGTCACTTGGCAGAACTGTTGGCAGGGGTCACTTGGCAGAACTGTTGGCAGGGTCACTGGCAGAACTGTTGGCAGGGGTCACTTGGCAGAACTGTTGGCAGGGGTCACTTGGCAGAACTGTTGGCAGGGGTCACTTGGCAGAACTGTTGGCAGGGTCACTTGGCAGAACTGTTGGCAGGGGTCACTTGGCAGAACTGTTGGCAGGGGTCACTTGGCAGAACTGTTGGCAGGTGTCACTTGGCAGAACTGTTCGCAGGGGTCACTTGGCAGAACTGTTGCCAGGGGTCACTTGGCAGCACTGTTGCCAGGGGTCACTTGACAGCACTCTTGCCAGGGGTCACTTGGCAGCACTGTTGTCAGGGGTCACTTGGCAGCACTGTTGCCAGGGGTCACTTAACACTAACACCACATGCGAATCTGAGAGACACATACGGTATTAGTACAATTATTAAGGAGTTGTTTCGCCCATGAAGGATTACGTCTATTGAATACAAAGAATATGAAAAGCAAAATATAAATACATTGGATGAAGTCATCTGCCGCCTCGGCGGCGAGGCAGATAAGTAATGGCAGCGCTCAGTCTACGTGGTATGTGTATTGTAATGTTTTTCGAGATTATAAAACTGCTTGTTTTGAGCGACGGTGTTGGTGGTAGTGATGAGAGCAGATTCCAGATGTCGTTTTGGCTTCAGGTTTGACGTCTTGATGACAGACTTGGCTTCTTGGAATTTCAAGTTGTTTATGGCTATTACAGTGGAGGCGTCGTTAAGACACGTTCTTGGCAAGCATATCTGTGTTCATTGAGGCGTTGTTTTACGCTCCTTAATTTGCCCCCAACCCTACATATATTTTATTACCCCCCCCCCCTCATTTTACTAACCCATCCAAACATTTTATTTACCCCACCCACACACACACAATGGTGGTAATTTCGTGTGCAGTGTTCATCATCATCGTTAGTAGGCTCTTGATAAGTAAGCAGTAATGCTGACTATTAGCCACCAGGTTTGGATATTCTCGGGAACTTATCCTGTAATATAGCTCAACGTATGGGATTATTTATTATATCATTGTTAATAAAATATAAGGCATGTATGCAGTTGCATTATTATTGAGAGCATCTGGTATATATTAGCTAGGCTGCCAACTTTCTGTGGCCCAGTTTGTTTACATTTTACAATTGTATTAATATTCATAGTTAGGCGTTATAAAATCGTATTATTTTTTGGCTAGGTTATGCTATGGAGATCAGAGAAGCTCTTGGAGTATATTTCTGACTGTACAGTAACTTTCTTAAGAGAATTTAGGATTTTGATTAAAGGGTGTGTAAGTTTTGTCAGGGAAAGAGTAGCATTGGTTTTCTTTGTTGATTTTTTCAAGTGGTTGCTGTTTTGGTAGACTAATCATATACAAGAAGGGTTTTCTGATGGTCATAGTGTAGTTTTCAATAAAATTTAGTTTGTTGTAATGTAAGGTTAGGGGTACACTTAAGATTATTGTAATGTGGGTATCAACATGATGGAATAAAAATGTATTTTATTATTTTACACAAGTTTTATTTATATTCATATATAATATAGATACTAAAAATATTCTTGTTAATTTATCAATGGTTAGGTAGCTAGTAATTAGCTGGTTTAGTGTCATTTACAAATTTTTGTATTGGGTAGGATGTTTTGGAGGAGGTTATAAATGTAGCAGACGACTATTTGCAGCAGTGTAGCTTCAGACATCGTGTGGGAGGTATGTAGCTCAACGCGCTCCATTTTTAAACACCTTTGGACGGATGTAACAATGTAACGGGAGTTTTCTTACGGACCAGTAAGCCAGCGGAAGGCCTCGGTCACATGACCAAAAGCTTCAACTGCAGGTCATCATATGACTAAGACCCGCGTCAGGAAACACTTGCCTTACCTAACTTACCTAACTTAACCTTGCCTTAGGTGCTTATAAATTAGTCATAAGTATATAACCTACCAGTGAGATTATTAGAGCTGATTTCTAGAAACGTTGACTTATTGTACGTAACAACATTATTATAATGTGGAATTTGGGGGGATTATAATTAAAGAAATTTTGACTGGGTATTTAATTTCTGTTGTGATTAATTATTATTAACGAAATTTCAGATAGACATTATTCGTGACATTGCATTTATAGGTATCACTACACTTTATTTCATGACAGTATATCGGCCTGGAGTTAGTCTTTCCCTACTGATGTAGAAGATTTTAGTAGCCTTTCTCCTGCAATCTTTGATAGAATATGTGAAGTTATTTAGCTTGGAAAATCGTCTTGTATAACTGCATCTTCTGGAAAGATTCCAAAAGCTCTTAAGATAAAAATCCTATGATTACTTTGTTGTCAGTGTGTTATCCATGTTCTTGGGTTTTCTGTAAACTAATGCTGACCCTATTGACTAGCGATTGGGTAAATTAATAATAGTAATGTAAACTCTAAAATACAAGCTTCTTGTCATTCCTGCAAAGAATGGCAGTTGTCCAGTTCTTTCTCCATTGAAAATTTGTTTGTACATACGAGTTTCGACAAATAGTCAATTTTTTTTTCTAGCCTGAGCGGTAGACTACCAGTGCCCAAGAAGACTAGTCCGAGAGGACCCTCTGGTTTGTGGGTCTTTGGTAGGCCATACATGCGGGCAGATCTCGGGTTGTAGGACAGTAGGTAAAGAAAGTGAAGGGTGTGCAAGTTATGTCAGGAAAAGAGTAACATTGGATTTCTTTGTTGATTTTTTAAAGTGGTTGTTGTTTTGGTAGACTAATCATATACTAGAAGGGTTTTCTGATGCTCACGGTGTAGTTACCAATAAAATTTAGTATGTTATAAGGTAAGGTTAGGAGTATATTTAAGATTATTGTAATGTGGGTGTAAACATGATGGGATAAAAATATATTTCATTATTTTAAACAAGTTTTGTTTATATTCATATATAACAGATGTAGTAGGCAGTTGCCCTGGTCATTCTCAATCGAAGATACATTTGTACTCAGGAGTTTAGACAAATGCTTAGTCAAAAATTTTCCTAGCCAGAGTGATGGACTACTAGTGTCTGAGGTGTCTGAGAGAAACCTCTTGATTTGTGGGTCTTTAGTAGGCCATACATACGGGCAGATTTCAGGTTGTAGGAAAGTGGATAAAAAAGCTTTTTTATTATATTCGGAGCATTTAGGGAATTTTATAGCTTCGATGAGATTAAGTTTGGCGAATCTGCTTCCTAACTGGTGAGTCAATTTTACTCGCTATTTGTAACCTCAACAGGTGAGTTTGTGTTATTTAACATGGGTAACTTCAACATTTTGTCTGGTGCCAGGGTTACTTACCAACATTGGATCACCTGGTATCACTTGAGTGTGGTGTCAGGGGTCACTTTGCAACAGTGCTGTGGCCACTTTGCAACACTTGGGTGCCAGGGGTTACGTGGACACACTTGAATGGGGACCAGGATTACTCTGATCATTGAATATTACTGTGTGGAGGAAACTCCTGCGTGATCACTATTTTAATTTTGTTTTATTCATATGGATGGCCTTCCCGAAGACAGGTGATAGTGTGTGGATGGGAGGGAAAAGTGGGGAAGGGTTGAAGGCTTATTTGAGTACATCAGCATTGTGCTTCTACTCTTTTTAGCATGACAGTCACAATGTGACCTTTACGAGTTTAGCGCATAAGTTGAGTATAATATATATTTGTGATAGTTATATAGCGGGAAAACTGAACTGTTTCCTAGTCATGTGGCATCACACAAGACAAGTTTCTTGGAACAAGTGATTCGATTCCGTCCATCTGAGTAGGATGACTCGAGCAGAGGAATGAGGAAATCGTCAAACATTCCACTGTGTTCAGTAGCTACGGGAGATTCAAAGGCTTCATTCAAGCAGAGCTGAAGTTAATGTTGCTGAGGAAATACTATGTCTCAAGGTGGCTTATTTCTTCCTCTTCCTACCCTCTCCCCTACCCACACGCGGGAAACGGAGTTAATAATGCAATTATCTCCACCACAAAGAGAGACCAAAAAAAAAAAAAAAGATATTAAGGAATAAAGAAATACTAAATTAAATTTCATACTTATTAATTCCTAAAGACTTAATTCGTTATTACAACAATTTGGCGAAAAGTAGCCAGAATATCACGAAACGAACACTTCCTTAATAATGCCACAATCCTCAGTAATGCCAAAAAAATATACCAACAAAATCTAAGCTGATGCCATATTGGATCGTGTGTATATTTGTGTGCGGAGAAAGGGAATGATTGGCCTAAATCGTGGTGGAGACGCTTCGCCGCCTCTTCATTTGATCACGCTCACAGCACCCAAAGCTCTGTTTCTTATGATTTTGAATGTATTCAAAGGCAGATATTAGGATAGAAGGTCAGTAAAGGTGTTGATAGGGCAGTCAGAGACGTTTGGTTGTTTTAATGAATACACTGCCTGTCGACTACAAAGCTTTAATTATTATAGCTGTATGTTACATTCACAACACCAGCCAAGAATAATTTAATACATAAAACAAGGATTAAAATATTATGTGTACATACACTGATAAATCAGCACATCTTGGTGTATACACCCTTCACAGACTTCAGTTAATAAGACAATTGTTCAGAGTGAGAGAAAGAAATGCAGAGAATGATTAATAAACCAGTGAACAGACTGAAATTGACAGTGGCAGTATGTGTAAGTGGTTTGATTACATGGGCTGAGCTGTACGTGCATGGAAGATAATCATTCTAATTAATGATGCGTTTTACTAGACTTTCCTCCAATGAAATAATGGGAAGAGCAGAGTTTAGTGTTGCAATAAGTAATTTATCTTTTCATTTCAGGTGCGATATTTGTGTTTTACTTTGGCTGTACCTGTCCAGGTATAATCTGGTGATATACTTCGACAGCACCTGACCAAGTGTGATCCTCCGTCTTGATAAGGTCAGTTCTACACTATTATTTATCGTGTTTATCACGCTGACACTCAAACCTTGTCTTAATCATAGTCACTACAAAATGAAAAAATAGATACATGAGGATAGATCTGTTGTCTAGTACGTATTTGTTTTTAAGCCATAGCCACGGACGAATTTACTACTTAAATATGTGTGTATGCAAGACACAAGGACGGTGAGTTTTGCTAGTGCCCGGGACGTGGCAGGATCCTGAGAAATGCTATGCTAAAGGCTGCTGTTTCAGGCTTGTTATTTTGGAGACTTCTGCCTCCATATACAAAGACACGTCTTTCGTATATGGCGAGCCCGGTGGGCTCTACAGATGAAGAGCAATTTAGAGTTCGACGGGACTTGGGTTTACAGCTCTCATTCAACAGGAAGCGTCACGTTGAGACAGTTCTCTAACTTGAAAATCAGGTACACACACCACCCGTAGCCATGGCTTGTGCCGTGCAGCTGTGAAGCACATTTTACCTGCCCACGACTTCTGGCTTTTTTATTAAGTTATATTTTTTTCTAATTACCGGTGTGCTTGTACTGACTTCAGGGAAATGTTTAGTGCAATTATTTTTATTATATGTTTTGTTGCAGTTAGTCGTTATTTTCATTCCTTTGTTTAACATTGAATATTTTTCATGTGGGTTTTGGTTAACTTTTAATTATGAAGTGCGCTGAGTGATCTCAAAGGTCAAGACGCTCTTCAGATCTCACAGCTTCTTCCTCTTAAAAAATGCTGGACCAGAAGAACCGATATAAATCACAAATATGTTCACTATATACATGTGGTGTAAACCTTGGTAAATTATACTGACAAATTGGTTTAAATATACACGTGAGCATATACTAGGACATATTTATTAGAAAACTTTAAGGTGCTGGGATCTTCATGTCCTGAAGTGATGAAGGTCCAAGGACCAAAACGTTTAATAATAAATATGTCCTAGTGTTTGCTCACGTGTCTTTTTAAACCACTAGATACATATAAGTATCTCAGGGAGGGTATACTCTGATGCTAATATAGAGTTCCCGGTCCATGGAATTGAAGTTATCCTTCCCTTGGCTAAAATTTGTTTACCTCCCATTTCCCAGGTTCTGTATGACCCCTATAGTTATAGGACTACCCCATGAATATATACTCACTCTCTTGGGTATTTAAGATTTTCATGAATATATTAGTGTGAGTGTGAATTATATAATTAAAGCAAATGACATGTAAAATGTCTTGTGACCCATGAAGTAAATGGTAACAGTGAATACTCTTACGATATTCACATACGTGAGGATTCTAGCATGTCGTGCCCTTTATGGGCACGACATGCCCATGAAGAGCACCTTAACTTTGATCGAATCTGATTGTTTACCATTTCCCTGGCGCTGTATGACCTATATAGGTTTAGCGTTCCCAATTATAAAAAGTCTGAATTGTTCGTAATGCCTGAGGGTTCAGAAAAGATTTTTTAAATGTAAGCTTTTATTTCTAGCTAGGAGAAAATAAGTTAGAAGTAAAGATATCCAAAGTATTGGACCCCGGCCACAAGAAGAGGCACCAATATAAGCATACAAATAGAACACGGGAGAAAAATGTTAGCAAAAGTTGCAGAATTTTTTATCAAGGGATCACATTATTCAAGGGGATGCCTTGATGTTGGTAAAGGAATTGGATGTACCCTCCATTTAGGTCAAATCTGATTGACTCTTTTTTCACCCACCAGCTGTATGACACTTGGATGTTCCCCGGTTTCCCATAAAAAGTATAATGAAGTAATCATTGGTCAGGCCTGAAAGGGGGCAGTCCACCACGTATATTTTTAGTTTGTGCTTAATAGAGTAAAGACCATTAAAGGGGCGGGTGCCTTGATCCTATTTAAAGTCTTTTGATCTAAGACACTAGCTTTCCAGCCCTTCCTTGGATGCAACCTGATTACCTCTTATTTCCCTGACGTTATGTGAGTTTCGCGTTTCCCCATGAATATTATGAAAGGAACGAAGGCCAAAATTTGAAAAAACAAAAATTATGCATGTTAAGAGAATAGATCCCTGCTGAAGGCGGTTGCTGCTAACATCTATAAGCCTTTGGCGGCGTCGGCGGCTACTCCTGCTCTTCTTGTTCCTGCTCTTCCTCCTGTTCCTGCTCCTAGTTCTGCTCTTGCTTTTGCTCCTGCTTTTGGTTTTGTTCCTGCTCTTCTTGCTCCTGCTGTTATAAGAATGAAGTGTTAAACCAGGGTGGGTCGTTCAGTGCAAGAAATGGTGGAGGTTTGATTCTCTGTACCTCTGAAACATGGTCTATAAAGCTATAAATTATGTTGTGGGTTCCCTTATTGCAATGATAATTTGTGATTTTATTAATATACTGGATGTTTTTGTTGTTACATAGTTTTATTAAAAATATTCACAAGGTTTTACCGTTCCAATAGGAAGATAATGTTAAAAATACTGAGGATCTAGTCAACAGAAAGGAATGTGTACGAGTTTGAAGGCGTGATACAAGTTGTTTATACAGTTTTTTGGTTAGGGAACTGTCGCGTTTAGCACTTTGGAAAAGGTATATGATATGCTGGAAAGAGAAACAGTATGGCAAATGTTGCAATGTTGGGATAGGTAGTAGGTTACTTAAAGCAGTAAAGAATTTTGATTAGGAGAGTGAGCCTTAGGTTAGGCATGTAGGTGAGAAGGGGACGTATTTTTCAAACAAAATTAAACCTTAGGGATAAGTAATGTCGCCAGGATTAACATATTTATAGAGGGGGGTTGTAACAGAAGTGAAAGCTAGGATGTTGGGGAAAGTTATAAGATTAAAAGATCATGGATCTATACGAAGTGGGAGTTGACACAGTTACTCTGTGCTAGTGACGTAGATCGTTGGTGAGATTCTGAAGAGAAGTTGCAAAGATTGTTGGAGGAATTTGGGCGCGTAGAAGGAAATGAAAAGTGAAAAAGAAAAGAACAAGGTAATGAGAGTAAGTAATGAAAAAGTGGATATCAGTATGGAGGAAGTAAATGTATTTACGGACTTGATAGTGGACATGTTGGCAGATGGGTTAGTTAAAGACTAGGCGAAGAATAGACGAGAGGAAAAACCAAGTTGGTAGAGTGCTGAGGCATCTATAACAAGAGAGAAGTTTACTTATGGAGGGAAAACGAGGAATGTTAAAAGATTATTGTGGTATAAACAATGTATGACCCACACACGTTTAGCACTTGTTTTGCGATATATATATATATATATATATATATATATATATATATATATATATATATATATATATATATATATATATATTATATTCTTTCTTTTGGGTCACCCTGCCTCGGTGGGAGACGGCCGACTTGTTGGAAAAAAATTATATATATATCATAATCATAGGAAAGCAGTAAACTTCCAGTGTTCATACAGTGATTCGGGAGTAAGACGTTAACAGATTTGATTAAAAGAATAGATATTAGTAAAAGCATGAGGTGATTTAGTATAGAGTCGGAGGCTCGATCTTCAGTCTGTGATCAATAAGGCTATTGGTAATCCACTGATCAGAGGAAAAGTAAGATGGTAAGGTCTGTGATCAAATCTTTAAAGATCTTAGACACTAGTAACTAAGCTGGAGATAAGGGAAACGGCAAAGATAACGTGTTTAGAGAATGTGTTGATCTTGCTACAACACTCAAGTTCATGGTTACACAAAGTTAAGATCTGTAACTTGTTAGGGAAGTTTGGCAGTAATTGGCACGCTAGACAAGTCTGGTGGCAATGAATATGTTTTATATTCGTGGGAAAGTGCTAAGCTAGTACGGATCATGCAAACCCAGGAGAATGGGAGATACTCATATGTTAATGATCCACTGATTTAGCAGAGTGAAAATCGAACCTCCAACACCATGCGTTGTATGTCCAATAAGCACCTCACATAGTCTCCTAGACATACACAAAATTTTGTCGTACCAGCACTCGTAAAAGCTTTACTAAAACCTCCTCTTACATGTATTGTGTTAGCCATAAAAGAAATTTTCCTCTGTTGAAGCTGTTAGGGAAGCAAGAAAACTTTAGAATCGTGGGAAGTCAGAGTGCTGTTTGACCCACACAGACACTAAGCGCAGAGCAATACTTTATAAAAACAATAGTACTCTCAGGGAGAATTTATTAATTCTACTTAAGAAAAACTGTTACAGTGGCTTCCTATGCTCTACTTGGCTTTGTATAATTCATATATCTTTAAAGAATAACACATTAAAGAGCTTAAGTGTTAGGTGGAAAATTACTGGAGTGCTATCGGAATCCAGCACAGAGACACCCGTCACTCCCATACTCTGTGATAATTAGCACACTCGTACACCGTGACCTTTAAATCTCGTGTAAGCGGTGGTGGTAGTTTATTGATCGTCAGGTAAACTTTTTCCAGACCTCGGAGCTTCATTTTGATCCGCTCAGTGATTAAGCAGCCTCTGGTATACGAATGTTGTAAGACCTGTGGTTAAGCAACCTCTGGTATACTATTGCTGTAGACCTGTGGTTAAGCAGCCTCTGGTATACCAGGTCTGTAAGACCTGTGGTTAAGCAAACTCTGGTATACCAGTGCTGTAAGACCTGTGGTTAAGCAGCCTCTGGCATAACGATGCTGTAGACTCATGGTTAAAATACTACTAGTGTAACAGTCTTCTATATTTTCGTCCATTTAAAAACAAAAAGACCATCAAAGCCTAAGAAAAGTGTTCAGTATTTGGTAAGACGTAGGTGAAGACACTGAACCGTAAATGTTATTGCAGTGTAAATAAGGTGATGAGTAGAACAAGCTAAACACGAAAATACAGGTTGCAGAACAAGTTTTCATTGGGACACCATTTTGCTCTGTGTAGATCTTCGTAAACTTGATTACGCTCCGCACAGAGAGACGTTGTCCTGATAAAATCTAAACAAATTGCCCGGCCTTGACCATTATCCAGTCACAGCTAGAAGCTTGGTCTGTAACATGTGTTCTTTCTTCATTATTGTCAAATGAATGCCACTTGATTCCACTAAAAATAGTTCTCTAACTTTTTCAGGTAAGTGATTTTTACAGCTCCTCGTGGGACAGGAAGTCGTCACACGCTAAGGTAAGTTCTTGTTTGTTATTTGTTGGTTACATTTGTATTCTGTGTTATGTGCATAGACACGACTGTATTGTCTGTGCAGATGTGTACGGACACGGCTCTGTACTCTTAGCGTGTGCTAGTATGTACAGACACGACAGTGTGCTCTGTGCTAGTGTGCACGGACAGGGCCGTTTACTCGATTCCAGAGAGGAAATACCGCAGTATGCTGTGTCAGTGAGTACACACGGCAGTGAACTGTGCTAGATCAAACACAGCAGTATACTGTCTGTAAGTACACACGCCAGTAAACTGTTCTAGTGAACAAACACAGCAGTATATACTGCTGTGTTTGAAACTCGGGGGTCCACTGTACTGTGTTAGTGAGTACACACGGCGGTGAACTGTGCTAGTGAGCACACACGGCGGTGTACTCCACGCTAGTTTATACACACATACTGCTATGCACTGTGCTAGTCTCCACAGAGATTGCTGTGAAAGTCTCCACAGATAACATTAAAGTAAGAATGTGGACTTTAATGACCAAAGCATGTCGAGGTACTGGGAAAGGAACGGGCGGACTCTGAGGTAAAGTAACTATTCTGAACTTGCTCTGTAACAAACTTTCCACAGAATAACTTCATGGTCCCATATTTCGCCAAGTGCAAAGTATCTTCCACGTCAAAGTCCTCTTCAGCTTTCACAATTTCCTTCCATATTTAATTAAGCACTGAGTGATACACTTATGAAGAAATATGTCTTCTGAAAATCAGTTAAAAACAGGAAATATACTGTTTTTTCAAGGTGAAGATTTAGAAAGGATTTAATATATGTATGTTAGAATGATTTAAGTTAAAAACAATGTTGATTCCGAAAACTACTTTCAGTATCGCCCTATCAAACAGCAATTTCAGTTCAGTGTAGTTAAATAATTATTTAATACAATGATAATAATGATACAATAATATCAATAATATAATGATTATATCAATATAATGATAATATAAACAGTAATAATAGCAATAATAACAATATTTTAATACGTATAGTGGTTACTATAATAAATTACCAGACGAAATTAAGAATAATACCGTCTATACAATTATTATACACTTAAAAATAGGTTGTAATTGTACATTTCTGTAAACTGCTGACTTGCATCCTCCTAAGCTTGCTCAAGGAGTTGCCATTCTGATAGTGCCCTGGTCATGCTTGGGTCACGGGAAATAAGCAGGTAGATGAGGCGAAAGCTTCTATTTCGAAGGTGCTGTGGCTAACGCGTTGGTCTGGAGTTTTATGGCTCTGGCCGCAAGTCCTCTTTAAGGGGGGCTCCTTGTCATGGTGGAGAGGCTATTGGTCTGAGGAATTGGGCCTTTTGGTCGTCTTCCTCAGACCGAACCTGATTACCCCCCAATTCTCCCTTCCCTATCCCATCCTCCCCATCCCCCCTTTTTCCCCTTCCTCCCCTCTCCCAACCCTCCCTTTTCCCCATCCCGTTTGTAGCCTCTGGGATCCTCCCCTCTGGCATTAGGGTTTCTAGGTAGGGGAAAGTGTGCCGGAGTTCATCCTTTTTCGTAAGGTTCCCCGGGTGTGGTGTAGTTTGCCGTGGAATCTGGATCGTCTGGAGGCACCCTGCTCCCTTCCCGGATTTCCGAGAAGTGGGTGGAGTGTCCTGCAGATAGGTGTATCTCCAGAGGCTGCCTGTCGGTTCTGGGAGGTGACAGCCGAAGGAGGTATGCTTTGTGGCGGATCTCCGGCCGCCCACTCTTTTGTCTGCCGAGGTGGTTCGGTAGATGAGGTTGCTATCCCGGAGCGCTGGTTTACTGGTATGAAGGGTAGGGTATGGCACGGGTTCCACGCTGCATCTGCACTGCTTGCGGGCTCGAGGTCCTCTCGGATGAGAGGAACTTACGGCCCTTTCATGCTTTCTAGTGACTTTCCCTCCTTGTCCCTCTTTTTTTCTTATTTTTCTTTAAAATGATAATAAGAAAGAAGTACCACTATCATGGAGTCTTCGTTCCATGATAACCCCTCCCCAGGCCCCTTTCTGTTCCCATCCTGTTCTGACCCAGCTTCGTTATTGCACCATTCTCTAGACTTCCCATACCCTGTACATCTTGCTGGTGATGCTTCATCACCTGCTCCAGGTGCTGATGCTCCGCCCATTTCTGTTAGTGCCTCTGCCTCTTGCACGCCTTTAACTATGCGCCCGGCTTCCCCGAATATAGTGCGACAGTTTTCGGATCGCCCACCTACCTCAGGTCGAGCCACCGACAGTAATACGCCTAAGCGTTCCAGACCATTCTTTGATGTCTGCTTATTCCACCAAAAACGACCTATGCAACACCCACTTCCTTTATGCACCATGTTTACAAGTACGCAGTGGACTAAATTCTTTTTCCTACAACCGACATCTCCAACTGATTATCTTTCTGGCCATAGTATTGGTAAAGCTCTTTTACGACACATTGGCCACATTGGCTTCGGACACCCTGCTAAATACTGCAGATCGGCGGAGTGCCCGGTCTGCGGTGCCGCAGATCATGCCAATACATCTTGCAGTCTTCCCCCCACTTGTCTCAGTCCTTATCCTTGTTTTTCCCGCCAATGTCAGGTCTATCTTAATGAACGAGAAATCTGTAATCTTAAGGAGAGTGAACGCCTTATGCTATGGCTGTCTCTCGGCTCCGCCTTCATGGGAATCTTCCTCGTGTCCTTTATTCTCGAGTAGCTAGGAGACCTCCAACCTTTGCGGTCCCCCCTCCTACCAGCTCTTCCGGTGTCGTGTCTTCTGGGGTCACCCTGTCTCTAATTTTTTTGCAGCTTTACCCTCTGAAACCCCCACCTCCTTACCTATTCCTACCTCTACTACTTCTTCTTGCCCACTAGTTTCTCAGTCTGCAAGGCCTCGCACGCCTGCATCTTTGCGCCTGTCACCTGCGAAGTTGAACCTGTCTCATAAGCCCAAATCTCTTCGCATTGCTCCAGTGCTTACAATTACCTAACAGTTTCCTTTTCGGCCTTGGTGCCTAGTTCTCACCCTTTTCTAACTCACACACGAAGTCCTGTTCCCCAGACTTCTTCCACAGTTATCTTCCAGCCTCCTTCCTCTCCTGTTCCCGCCAGCGCATCTCTCCAGGTTCATACTCCCTCCTCTCAGACCTCTTTGGTTCCCTCCATAGTCTCCCCGATCTCTACTTGCTCTACTCACCTGTCTCTGAAATCATGGTATCGGCATCTTCCTTATCCGCTGAGACACGTGACGCTATCTCCGACTATATTGCGGAGACGAAACCCGATGGACACTGGCGTGCTTCCTTCTACCCCAACTAAATTTTACGACCCTCACAGCAATCTTTTCCTTCACAGCATTCTGATTCCTCCTTGCTTAAACGTTTACCGTTGCCTCCACACAATGACTTCACTGACCCTAGTAGCCCATAGATTTTATCGCTTCTTATTGTTGGCATACCTGTCTGTGAATAATGACTTATTTACAATGGAATATTCGTGGCCTCAGAGGTAATCACGGACAACTCCAGGTGTTGCTCTCCCAGTTTTCCCCAGTATGTATCGGGTTACAAGAGCCCAAAATTCATTCAGCTGTTATTCGTCCCGTTTCAAGCTATGTGCTGCTTCATTCTTCTGATCCCTTTCCTGATGAATCATTTAATGAGAGTGAGCTTCTTGTGCGCATTGGTATACCATATCAACAGGTCTTTGTTCGTTCTCATCTGCATTATACTGCAACCCGTATTTATTTAAGAACGTAAGAAAGAAGGAACACTGCAGCATGCCTACTGGCCCATGCGAGGCAGGTCCAAGTCTCCAACCGGCTTAAGCCAATGCCCTGACCCAGCCAGGTCAGGTTACATTCACTTAAGGATGGAGCACAGCATCTGACCTAGTAGCACAAGCTAGTCAGGACCAACTCACACCCACCCGCACCCCACCTGGAGTTAACCCTCTCCAGGTAATCTCCAGGTAGTCAGGTCACTTCCACTTAAGGAATTAGTACGGCATCTGACCTAGTAGCACAAGCTAGTCAGGTCCAACTCACACCACCCACAACCACTCATATATTTATCTAACCTATTTTTAAAACTACACAACGTCCCAGCCCCTATGACGGTACTCGGGAGTTTGTTCCACTCATCCACAACTCTATTACCAAACCAGTGCTTTCCTATATCCTTCCTGAATCTGAACTTTTCCAACTTGAAACCATTGCTGCGAGTCCTGTCTTAGCTGGATATTTTCAGCACGCTATTTACATCCCCTTTATTTATTCCTGTTTTCCATTTATACACCTCAATCATATCCCCCCTAATTCTACGCCTTTCTAGAGAGTGCAGATTCAAGGCCCTCAGTCTATCCTCATAGGGAAGATTTCTGATACATGGGATCAACTTTGTCAACCTCCTCTGTACGTTTTCCAGTGCATTTATATCCATTCTGTAATACGGTGACCAGAAATGAACAGCATAATCTAAATGAGGCCTAATCAAAGATATATAGAGTTGAAGAACAACCTGAGGACTTCAATTATTTATACTTCTTGATATGAAGCCAAGGATTCTGTTACTTTTATTGCGAACACTTATGCACTGTTGTCTTGGTTTCAGATTACTACTAACCAGAATTCCTAAATCCTTCTCGCAATCACAAGTAATAAGATCTACATTATTCAGTTTATATGTGGCATGGTTATTGTCCTGCCCAACATTTAGAACTTTGCATTTGTCTACATTAAACTGCATCTGCCACTTCTTCGACCACTGCATCAATCTATTCAAATCATTCTGGAGTGCTCTAATGTCCTCATTAGAATGAATTGGACGGCCTATTTTGGTGTCATCAGCTAATTTGCTTATGTTGCTATTTATTCCCTCATCTATGTCGTTTATGTAAATTGTAAACAACAGGGGGCCCAAAACTGACCCCTGTGGAACACCGCTTGAGACTTTTCCCCATTCTGATTTCTCTCCATATATGCAAACTCTCTGCCGCCTATTTGTCAACCATGCCTCTACACAGGAAAAAAGTCTCCTATTCCGTGTGCCTTAAGTTTCAGTAGCCTCTGATGTGGAACTTTATCGAAAGCCTTACTGAAGTCCATATACACAATATCATATTCATTA
>WNWK01033453.1:0-21145 GCA_009830355.1 Cherax destructor | reverse complement strand
GGAAGTTCCTGCTGTCCATGTCTGTTCTTTTCCCCTCTACCTTGGAAGCCCAACTACCTACAGCGTTCTCTTTCTTTCGACCACTTCCGTCTCATTCCCATGCCATCCAGTATACACCGATGTTCAAAGTCTTGACGGCGTCAGATTCGCAGCAGTGTTTCCGGACAGCGTTGCGGGGCATCTATTACCCTCGGCTAGCATATTTAGCTGAATTGTAGCAATTCTTGTGACACTTATCCGATTGCATCTATGCCTGAGTCATTTTGGTCGTTTCAGACTCCCTTAGTCTTTACAGGCTATCCGAAAATTGATACCCCTCACCCTAGTTCTTCGTATCCACCTTTGTTCGCTGTATCTTTAGCAAGCATAAAGATATTGTTTTTGTTGGGTCCCTGGTCATGTTGACGACAGGGCAATGAACACAGACACTGCTGCGCGGTCAGCAGTACCCTTCAGTTTCATATAGAGGTGTTCCTTTCAGACTATTTTGCGGTCATTGCACCCACCTTCGCACCGTTGGCAACAACGCTGGTCTGACCTGCTGAATAACAACTTCATCTTTAAATGGTTATAGGTTTCTGCTTCTTCTAGTCACCAATGTCGAGGTTGGGAACTACTCTCTCCTGTCTTATCGGCCACACTCGTCTTACTCACGGGTATCTCATGGAGAGGCCCCTGCCCTCTCTGTGAGCATTGTCAGGTTCCAGTGTCTGTTCGACATATCCTGTTGGACTGCCCACTCTATCAACGAGCACGCAGAATTTACCTCCAACGACGTCTTCGCTCTGCGGCCCTTTCTTTACCTTCCCTTCATGCAGATGGACCCTCCTTTAACCCTGACTCTCTTGTTGACTTTTTGACAGAAACTGACTTACTACACAAACTCTGAAGATTATACCTCTAGCACCTCCCTCAGTCCCTTCTACCTCGATCTCTTGCTACCCTCTATCCCTGCACTATCCATCGTCATGCTGCACTCCGTACCCTACTAATCATCCATCTCCCTCTTACAACCCACTCTCCCTGCATCCTACAATAACCTGCAGCGCTGTATAACCCCTGTGGTTTAGCGCTTCTATTTGATTATAATAATAATAATCCACCACGATTGTGGCTGACTGCTTTACCATCTGTGCTGAAGAATGACCGTACCCCTGTCATAGGGCTCTAATCAGTACATCAAGTTACTTGTAGCAGAATCACTGTGCCCCTGTCGTAGGGTTGTCCCTGCCATAGGGCTGTCCCTGCCATAGGGCTGTCCCTGTCATAGGGCTGTCCCTGCCATAGGGCAGTCCCTGTCATAGGGCTGTAATCAGTACATCAAGTTACTTGTAGAAGAATCGCCGTGCCCCTGTCATAGGGCTGTCCCTGCCATAGGGCAGTCCCTGTCATAGGGCAGTCCCTGTCATAGGGCAGTCCCTGTCATAGGGCTGTCCCTGTCATAGGGCTGTAATCAGTACATCAAGTTACTTGTAGAAGAATCACCGTGCCCCTGTCATAGGGCTGTCCCTGCCATAGGGCAGTCCCTGTCATAGGGCTGTAATCAGTACATCAAGTTACTTGTAGAAGAATTACCGTACCCCTGTCATAGGGCTGTCCATGCCATAGGGCAGTCCCTGTCATAGGGCTGTCCATGCCATAGGGCAGTCCCTGTCATAGGGCTGTCCCTGCCATAGGGCTGTAAACAGTACATCAACTGACCTGAAGAAAAATCATCGTGCCCCTGTCATAGGGGTGTGAGCGGTGCTGACACTTTCAGGAGCCACTGCCGGGTCACCACATGAAGAACACCTGGTCCAGGACCCGTCCTGGTGAACCTGCTCGTGGACCAGCGTGTGCACCACAGCCAGGCTGATCAGGAACTGTCTTAAGGAACTTATCAACATCCTTCTTCAAAACATTTAGATGTTTATTAGCAATTTTCCTTACCAAGATAGGGTATTGAGGAGTCTTGGACCCCTTACACTTATTGAGCTATCCATGGTGCGGTAATGCATTATTTACATGTTTATTTCTGGTCACAATCGTAATGAGTTATTTATAGAGACAGGAATTAGATCTCACACACACACAGAGGAGAAGCTGGGGATTACATAGTAGGGATGCTACAGTCTGGAGGTCCCAAGGTGGTAATTGCAGTGATGTATAACCCACCACAGAACAGCAGGAGGCCAAGGCAAGAGTATGATGAGAGTAACAGAGCGATAATTGACACACTGGCAGAAGTGGCCAGAAGGGCTCGTGCGAGCAGGGCGAAGCTGCTGATCATGGGTGACTTCAACCATAAGGAAATTGATTGGGAGAAGTTAAAGCCACATGGGGGCCAAGAAACTTGGAAGACTAAGATGCTGGAGGTGGTACTGGAAAATCTCATATACCAACACGTAAGGGACACTACCAGAGAGAGAGGAGAGGACGAACCAGCGAGACTGGACCTAGTATTCACCCTGAGTAGTGCAGATATTGAGGACATCACACATGAAAGCCCCCTTGGGGCCAGTGATCCTATGGTTCTAAGTTTCGAATACATAGTAGAGTTACAAGTTGTTACGGGACTCACCCTTACCCATCATTATATACTTGAGCATACGGCAGTAGAAAATGTCTCTTTATCATTATTATGAAAATAAGCGTTATATTGGCAAGTGGTATGTCTCCTGTACATCTAGGTAGGGTTTTATGTGACGTATAGTTAACTATCCATCCGCTCGTTAACAGGTCAGGAATTCCCGCCATTTTACGTCATCGTACCCAATGAGGGGGGCCACCTGCTACACAGCTGTCAGTATCTATTCAGCGAGTCAGACAGAGAGACCGAGAGAGTATTCTGTAGTCAACGAGTCAGCAAGCAGTGATCTGTCGGTGATCAGTCAGATGTCATTCAGTCATCATCGAGTCAACAGTCAGTGATCGGTCAATGATCCGTCAGTGAGCATTCAGTCCTCAGTGAGACTTTCATGGAGGACGGTCCTCTCACTTTTCCTGAGAAGCACCTTGGATTTATTCTTCTGACCTTTGTGAGGTTCCTGTGTGAGCCTCCAGTACCTTGAGTGGGGTTCGTCTCTGTTGCCGCTCAAAGCAAGTGAGTGCGCTGTAGTAAGTGAGACGCTGAGGTTCGTCTCTGTTGCGGCTCAAAGCAAGTGAGTGCGTTGTAGTAAGTGAGACGCTGAGGTTCGTCTCTGTTGCCGCTCAAAGCAAGTAAGTGCGCTGTAGTAAGTGAGACGCTGAGGTTCGTCTCTGTTGCCGCTCAAAGCAAGTGAGTGCGCTGTTGTAAGTGAGACGCTGAGGTTCGTCTCTGTTGCCGCTCAAAGCAAGTGAGTGCGCTGTAGTAAGTGAGACTTTGGAATATGTCTCTAATGGCGCTCATAGCAAGAGTGAGTGTTGTGCAGTTGTGGAGACTTTGGAATATCTCTAGTGGCGCTCACATCGAGAGTGAGTGTAATGCAGTTGTGGAGACTTTGGAATATGTCTCTAATGGCGCTCACATCAAGAGTGAGTGTTGCAACTGTGGAGACTTTGGAATATCTCTAATGGCGCTCATAGCAAGAGTGAGTGTTGTGCGGTTGTGGAGACTTTGGAATATGTCTCTAATGGCGCTCGTAGTAAGAGAGCGTGTGTTTGCTGTATTACAGACGCTAGAGTTTTCCTCTAGATTTAGTAGAAACGAGTTTGAGCGACAGTCTTAAAAGACGACCGTGTGTATATCCTTGGAAACAGATTCATTGGAAAACTACTTAAGTGCGAAAACATTTCTATTTCATTTATTGTTCTGAAAGTGGTTACTAATTAAGAGTGGTGAATAGTCTACGTTCTAGATACACTACGGTGATAATGGATTAATAAATAAATGTTATGCTTTTCGACTCAGTGTGAAGAGTCAAGTAATATGTTAAGTGAATAGAACGTCTTGCAATTTTAAGAGCCATTTAGTGTAATAGATTAGAAAGAATATTGAATGTTGCACCCTTCATTAATAAGTTAGCTTAAGATAAGCTTGTTTGTAAATACTGTTTCATGGTGACATCATTTTAAATATTTTATACAAAGATTTCTACGGATTATTAAGTTAATAAAAACCAGAAAGAATTATTGGGATTATTTCGTTCCTATTGATCCCTTTTCATTTATTTGGTAACTTGAAGTTAAGTTCTTGTTACATTGTTACTGGCCTGGGCGGAACAGGCCCTAGAAAGGCCCAGGTTTGTAACACAAGTGGAAGGGGAAGCAGGAAGGGCTGCACAAATGAAGCCAAACTACAAGAAAGGTGACTATGTGGGCATGAGGAACTTCCTGCACGGAGTTCAGTGGGACAGAGAGATGGCAGGGAAGTCAGTAGACGAGATGATGGAATATATGACAATTTGCAAGGAAGCTGAGGAGAGGTTTAATACCCAAGGGTAACAGGAGAAGTGAAAAAGACAGGATAAGCCCATGGTTCACCCAAAGGTGCAGGGAATCCAAAACCAAGTGTGCAAGGGATTGGAAGAGGTACAGAAGGCAAAGAACCCCGGAGAATAAGGAGAGCAGTCGTAGAGCCAGAAATGAATATGCACAGATCAGAAGGGAGGCCCAAAGACAGTACGAGAATGACATAGCAGCGAAAGCCAAATCTGACCCAAAGCTGCTGTACAGCCACATCAGGAGGAGAACAACAGTCAAGGACCAGGTGATCAGGCTGAGGAAGGTAGGAGGGGAGGTCACAATAAATGACCGTGAAGTGTGTGAGGAACTCAACATGAGATTCAAAGAGGTGTTCACAGAGGAGATAGAAGGGCCTCCAGAAAGGAGGAGAGGTAGGGTACACCATCAAGTGCTGGACACAATACACACAACTGAGGAGGAAGTGAAGAGGCTACTAAGCGAGCTAGATACCTCAAAGGCGATGGGGCCGGATAACATCTCTCCATGGGTCCTGAGAGAGGGAGCAGAGGAGCTATGTGTACCCCTAACAATGATCTTCAACACATCTATCGAAACAGGGCAACTACCTGAGGTATGGAAGACAGCAAATGTAGTTCCAATTTTTAAAAAAGGAGACAGGAACGTAGCAAATCTACAGACCAGTGTCACTGACATGTATAGTATGCAAGGTCATGGAGAAGATAGTCAGGAGAAGAGTGGTTGAGCACCTAGAAAAGAATGAGCTTATTAACGATGGCCAACACGGTTTCAGGGACGGGAAATCCTGTGTCACAAACCTACTGGAGTTCTACGACAGGGTGACAGCAATAAGACAAGAGAGAGAGGGGTGGGTAGATTGCATATTCTTGGATTGTAAGAAGGCGTTTGACACAGTTCCACACAAGAGATTAGTGCAGGAGGACCAGGCAAGGGTAACAGGGAAGGCACTACAATGGATCAGGGAATACATGTCAGGAAGACAGCAGCGAGTCATGGTACGTGGCGAGGTGTCAGTGGGCGCCGGTGACGAGCGGGGTTCCACAGGGGTCAGTCCTGGGACCAGTGCTGTTTCTGGTATTTGTGAACGACATGACGGAAGGAATAGACTCCGAAGTGTCCCTGTTTGCAGATGATGTGAAGTTGATGAGAAAAATTCAATCGGACGAGGACCAGGCAGAAGTACAAAGGAATCTGGACAGGCTGCAAGCCTGGTCCAGCAAATTGGCTCCTGGAGATCTTAATAAAGAATCGTTCAGGACCCTGTATACTGTGTACGTTAGGCCCATACTGGAGTATGCAGCACAAGTTTGGAACCCACACCTAGCCAAGCACGTGAAGAAGCTCGAGAAAGTGCAAAGGTTTGCAACATGACTAGTCCCGGAGCTAAGGGATATGTCCTACGAGGAGAGGTTAAGGGAAATCGACCTGACGACACTGGAGGACAGGAGAGAGGGGGGGACATGATAACAACATATAAGATACTGAGAGGAATTGACAAAGTGGACAGAGACAGAATGTTCCAGAGATGGGACACAGCAACAAGGGGACACAGTTGGAAGTTGAAGACTCAGATGAATCACAGAGATGTTAGGAAGTATTTCTTCAGTCACAGAGTGGTCGGGAAGTGGAATAGTTTAGGAAGCGATGTAGTGGAGGCAGGCTCCATACATAGCTTTAAGCAGAGGTATGATAAAGCTCATGGCGCAGGGAGAGTGACCCAGTAGCGGCCAGTGAAGAGGCGGGACCAGGAGCTGTGAATCGAGCCCTGCAACCACAACTAGGTGAGTACACACACACATACACACACATATACACACACACAAAAGGAGACAGAAACGTAGCACTAAACTACAGACCAGTGTCACTGACATGTATAGTATGCAAGGTCATGGAGAAGATAGTCAGGAGAAGAGTGGTGGAGCACCTAGAAAAGAATGAGCTTATCAACGACGGCCAACACGGTTTCAGGGACGGGAAATCCTGTGTCACAAACCTACTGGAGTTCTATGACAGGGTGACAGCAGTAAGACAAGAGAGGGGTGGGTAGATTGCATATTCTTGGACTGTAAGAAGGCGTTTGACACAGTCCCACACAAGAGATTAGTGCAGAAGCTGGAGGACCAGGCAGGGATAACAGGGAAGGCACTACAATGGATCAGGGAATACCTGTCAGGAAGACAGCAGCGAGTCATGGTACGTGGCGAGGTGTCAGAGTGGGCGCCGGTGACGAGTGGGGTTCCACAGGGGTCAGTCCTAGGACCGGTGCTGTTTCTGGTGTTTGTGAACGACATGACGGAAGGAATAGACTCCGAAGTGTCCCTGTTTGCAGATGATGTGAAGTTGATGAGAAGAATTCAATCGGAAGAGGATCAGGCAGAACTACAAAGGGATCTGGAAAGGCTGCAAGCCTGGTCCAGCAATTGGCTCCTGGAGTTCAACCCAACCAAGTGCAAAGTCATGAAGATTGGGGAAGGGCAAAGAAGACCGCAGACGGAGTACAGTCTAGGGGCCAGAGACTACAAACCTCAATCAAGGAAAAGATCTTGGGGTGAGTATAACACCAAGCACATCTCCTGAGGCGCACATCAACCAAATAACTGCTGCAGCATATGGGCGCCTAGCAAACCTAAGAACAGCATTCCGACATCTTAATAAAGAATTGTTCAGGACCCTGTACACTGTGTACGTTAGGCCCATACTGGAGTATGCAGCACCAGTTTGGAACCCACATTTATCCAAGCACGTAAAGAAGCTAGAGAAAGTGCAAGGTTTGCAACAAGACTAGTCCCGGAGCTAAGGGTATGTCCTACGAGGAGAGGTTAAGGAAAATCGACCTGACGACACTGGAGGACAGGAGAGATAGGGGGGACATGATAACGACATATAAAATACTGAGAGGAATTGACAAGGTTGACAGAGACAGAATGTTCCAGAGATGGGACACAGCAACAAGGGGACACAGTTGGAAGTTGAAGACTCAGATGAATCACAGGGATGTTAGGAAGTATTTCTTCAGTCACAGAGTAGTCGGGAAGTGGAATAGCTTGGGAAGCGATGTAGTGGAGGCAGGTTCCATACACAGCTTTAAGAAGAGGTATGATAAAGCTCATGGCGCAGGGAGAGTGACCCAGTAGCGGCCAGTGAAGAGGCGGGGCCAGGAGCTATGTCTCGACCCCTGCAACCACAACTAGGTGAGCACACACACACACACACACACACACACACACAAATAATTTGTGAGAAAATTTTTTTTACATTTCAGACATCGGAAAAGTTACCCCCACCTTCCCTCAACAACTCTGTCCCTCCCTCTCCCTTCCCCCTTGCATCCTGGTTTCTCAATAGTATAGCATTGTATTTTGCTTGTGGAAGCTGGTCTTTGATCCAGATATATCCCTTCCAGGAGACAGACTAACTTGCAGTTTACTCCTGATTGTCTCCTGTTACCCCAGGCACTGTAAGACCAATATGGTTTTAGTGCTTCCCTATGAATATGATACAGTGTACGTATCTTCATTTAGGAACATGGCACAAGTGGGTTAATTGATGCAGATTCTGAGGTAGGAATAATGTTTGTACACATATCTAAGGCTTCATCTGAATAATTAGTATCAAGCACAAATGGTGGTGCTGCATTAGGTATTACAGGTACAGATATTTTAAATAATAGCAGATTTCTTAAATGATGAGGATAGTGTTGGTTGCTTCATATGATAAGTGCCATGTCTGTCATGCTCATAGAGTTGCTGCTTTGTAAACATACTGTATGATATGAATTCCTGAAATATTATTGTTTATACAAAAAGGAACTATGTACACTTCCAGTTTTCTACGAGTGATTTTGCTCAGCTGGTAATATGTCTATCTCATCTGAGAGAGAGACAGAGACAGTCAGTCATTACTCTAGCAGCTAGGGTTCCCGAGTAGTCTTGCAGATAATTTGCTGTACTATGAGTTTACCTGTAGTCTATTGTGGTCTCCCTGTTCACATGGCTCGGTCAGGATGGGGTCGTCATTGAATGAGGTGGTCATTTTAAATCTCAAATTTCATGCTGAAGTCATACTCTTGTGAAAACATTTGATGATTTTTTTTTTTCAAATATGTACTTAAAAAATTTAGACCCATTGGCAGATATGTTGTATTGTAGTGCACGTTTCACGTATGCTTAGAAAAGTTTGATAGCGAGTAATGACATATTAATCTATAATTATTCAAAACTAAGACGTTTTATTGCATGTCTGGTAAATAAGAAGGTGTTTGTAAATTATGTTTTAAGGGTCTTCTAATGCATGTGTACATTAATATCTTTGTATGTGTATGTTTAGCGCTTCTATTGGATTATAATAATAATAATTTGTATGTGTACTTGAATTGGTGTACACGCACACACACACATACACACATAGGCCCAGTGGTAGCCTTACACGAGGCGTTCATCGGCAGAACATTTCAGTGTTTCCACAACTACTCAACAGCCTGTCGACATAGACAAATGGTAACTAACTACATACAACAGGCCAGTCAATACATGTGCCTAGGACAAAATGGTAACTAACACACACACACACGAAATCGACCTCACGACACTGGAGGACAGGAGAGAAAGGGGGGGACATGATAACGACATAAAATACTGAGAGGAATTGACAAGGTGGACAGAGACAGGATGTTCCAGAGATGGGACACAGCAACAAGGGGACACAGTTGGAAGTTGAAGACTCAGATGAATCACAGGGATGTTAGGAAGTATTTCTTCAGCCATAGAGTAGTCAGGAAGTGGAATAGTTTGGGACGCGATGTACTGGAGGCAGAATCCATTCATAGCTTCAAGAAGAGGTATGATAAGGCTCATGGCGAAGGGAGAGTGACCCAGTGGCGGCCAGTGAAGAGGCGGAGCCAGGAGCTATGACTCGACCCCTGCAACCACAACTAGGTGAGTACACACACACAAGGGTTAAGGGAAATCGGCCTGACAACACTGGAGGACAGGAGGGTGAGGGGAGACATGATAACGACATACAAAATACTGCGGGGAATAGACAAGGTAGATAGAGACAGGATGTTCCAGAGAGGGGACACAGAAACAAGGGGTCACAATTGGAAGTTGAAGACTCAGATGAGTCAAAGGGATGTTAGGAAGTATTTCTTCAGCCATAGAGTTGTCAGGAAGTGGAATAATCTAGTAAGTGATGTAGTGGAGGCAGGAACCATGCATAGCTTTAAGACGAGGTATGATAAAGCTCATGGAGCAGGGAGAGAGAGGACCTAGTAGCGGTCAGTGAAGAGGCGGGGCCGGGAGCTGAGTCTTGACCCCTGCAACCACAATTAGGTGAGTACACAGTGGTAATACGTTATTTACAATGGGCAAAGTCAGAGTATTTTTCTAGAGTGGTTTGTAATATACCACTGTGGATAAAATACATTTCTGAGTGAGTTGTCTCTGAGTTCAATAATTTTATGGCACTGCAGTACATAATGATGCAAGGTGTGCCAATGATATATCTCGAAAAGATTACATGTAGTTATTAATATTTCAGCTGGTGGCGCAAGCTTTCAATTGGGGGAATGTTGCATCGTCTGCCGAGTCTTTTGCTTTCATAAGGGAGTGATTTTCGTGTGCAAGTTTAGTACTAATCCCTCCAGGATTTTCCAAGTGTATATTATTATGTATCTTTCTCACCTGCGTTCCAGGGAATACAAATCAAGGGACTTCAACTGTTCCCAGTAATTTAGGTGCTTTATCATACTTATATGTGTTGTGAAAGTTCTCTGTACATTCTCCAGGTCAGCAATTTCACCAGCCTAGAGAGAACAAGTGGTTTGAAGAGAATTATCATGGGCTTTGCATCCCTAGTTTTGAAGGTTCTCATTATCCATCCTATCATTTTTCTAGCAGCATGATAGCTGTATGATAGACATGTGGCTCCTGTATGATAGACATGTGGCTCCTCCTGCATGATGGACATCTCTTCCTTTTCCTTAAATGAAAAGGAAGAGATGTAAACTAGAAAGAGAAAGGCGCTCCCTATACAAGCGAAGGCGAAGAATAACAGAGGGGCTATAAGAGGCCAATATATGTGTAATACGAAGGGAGGCACTGGTCAGAGAAATAGCAAACATCGAACTTAAGCTAAAGGAATCTTACAGGAGTCAAGAAACCCGGGATTTTACACTTGGAAAATCCTAGAGGGATTAGTACCAAATTTGCACACGAAAATCACTCCCTATGAAAGCAAAAGACTCGGCAGACGATGTAACATCCCCCCAATGAAAAGCAGGGGTGTCACTAGCATGATAAGAGACAACACAATAAGTGTCAGGGGCCCAAGACTGTTCAACTGCCTCCCAGCATACATAAGGGGGATTACCAATAGACCCCTGGCTGTCTTCAAGAAGACGCTGGACAAGCACCTAAAGTCAGTACCTGACCAGCCAGGCTGTGGTTCGTACGTCGGTTTGCGTGCGGCCAACAATAACAGCCTGGTTGATCAGACCCTGATACATCAGGAGACCTGGTATATCAGGGTGTATCAGACCTGGCCTCGGGGGCGTTGACCCCCGGAACCCTCTCCAGGGATACTCCAGGTATACCCTAGGGATACTCCAGGTATACTCTAGGGATACTCCAGGGATACTCCAGGTATACCCCAGGAATACTCCAGGTATACCATAGGGATACTCCAGGTATACCCTAGGGATACTCCAGGTATACTCTAGGGATACCCCAGGGATACCCCAGGTATACTCCAGGGATACCCCCAGGGATACTGCAGGGATACCCCAGGGATACTCCAGGGATACTCCAGGGATACCCCAGGTATACTCCAGGTATACTCCAGGGATACCCCAGGGATACTCCAGGGATACCCCAGGGATACTCCAGGGATACCCCAGGTATACCCCAGGGATACTCCAGGGATACCTCAGGGATACCCCAGGTATACTCCAGGGATACCCCAGGGATACTCCAGGGATACCCCAGGTATACTCCAGGGATACCCCAGGTATACTCCAGGGATACCCCAGGGATACTCCAGGGATACCCCAGGTATACCCCAGGGATACTCCAGGTATACTCCAGGGATACCCCAGGTATACTCCAGGGATACCCCAGGGATACTCCGGGTATACCCCGGGTATACCCCAGGGATACCCCAGGGATACTCCGGGTATACCCCAGGTATACCCCAGGTATACCCCAGGGATACTCCAGGTATACCCCAGGGATACCCCAGGGATACTCCGGGTATACCCCAGGTATACCCCAGGTATACCCCAGGGATACTCCAGGTATACTCCAGGGATACCCCAGGGATACTCCGGGTATACCCCAGGTATACCCCAGGGATACTCCAGGTATACCCCAGGGATACCCCAGGGATACAGTGCACAGGTTGGAAACAAGAACATCACATCAGGCCTCGTCTCACTGTTCTCTCCAATTTAAAATTCTGGTTAAAAAAGCCCCAATGACTCGCCTTTTTGAGTCTTGAAATATACCACATGCTGGATAATACCACCAGGGGGGGGGGACACCAATGTAAACACCTCAGAAGAAAAACACTAATAAAAACACCAGCAGGGTTAAAAAAACACCAATGCTTTGATATTGTTGCATCAGACGACAATAAGAGGAGGGGGAAGTGTTCGCCTCGTGACGCAAGACGCACTCGCTGTCTTATGACGCAAGACGCAGGAGGGGGTGGAATTAGTCCACCCAATGACAACAAAATTTATTAGAAATGTGTTTTTTTTCTTTTGGTGGGGGGGGGGAGACTTTCATTTGGGCCTCCAGATGTGTGTTGGGGGGGGGAGGGGGAATTTTGCAAGGTAGACTCTTAAGAATTATAATGAAACAAGACCATGACTGTGACAATGTGTAGTTCAAACTGCACCCACTACACTATTATTATTATTATTATTATTATTATTATTATTATTATTATTATTGCTATGATTTATTATTATTATTATTTATTATTATTATTGCTATCATTATTGCTATTATTATTGCTATCATTATTGCTATTATTATTGCTATCATTATTGCTATTATTATTGCTATCATTATTGCTATTATTATTGCTATCATTATTGCTATTATTATTGCTATCATTATTATTATTATTATTATTATTATTATTATTGATATCATTATTGCTATTATTATTATTATTATTATTGTATCATTATTGCTATTATTATTATTATTATTATTATTGTATCATTATTGCTATTATTATTAATATTGTATCATTATTGCTATTATTATTATTGTATCATTATTGCTATTATTATTATTATTGTATCATTATTGCTATTATTATTATTCCAATCATTATTGTAATATTAGTGTTAGAGGAGTTTGGTCCTGGACCAGACGCCGCCTCACTCACCATAACATTGCTGACTAACCACCAACTAGGACTGACCAGTCTCGTATACAGAAATGAACTAGATATGAGGGGATCAGTCCCTCAGTCTTTATTACTGATGCTCCGCCCTCTTAGCTAAGACTTTTAAGTGAACTTAGTCCACAAAGACTGATTATCTCCCGTCAAGAAACATAGCTTGATAAAGCTCTACACTGAAACATAGCTTGATAAAGTTCTACACTGAAACATAGCTTGATAAAGCTCTACACTGAAACATAGCTTGATAAAGCTCTACACTGAGTGAAACATAGCTTGATAAAGCTCTACACTGAAACATAGCTTGATAAAGCTCTACACTGAGTGAAACATAACTTGATAAAGCTCTACACTGAGTGAAACATAGCTTGATAAAGCTCTACACTGACTGAAACATAGCTTGATAAAGCTCTACACTGAAACATAGCTTGATAAAGCTCTACACTGAAACATAGCTTGATAAAGCTCTACACTGAAACATAGCTTGATAAAGCTCTACACTGAAACATAGCTTGATAAAGCTCTACACTGAAACATACTTGATAAAGCTCTACACTGAGTGAAACATCACTTGATAAAGCTCTACACTGAGTGAAACATAGCTTGATAAAGCTCTACACTGAGTGAAACATAGCTTGATAAAGCTCTACACTGAGTGAAACATAGCTTGATAAAGCTCTACACTGAGTGAAATATCACTTGATAAAGCTCTACACTGAGTGAAACATAGCTTGATAAAGCTCTACACTGAGTGAAACATCTCTTCATAAAGCTCTACACTGAGTGAAACAGCTTGATAAAGCTCTACACTGAGTGAAACATCTCTTGATAAAGCTCTACACTGAGTGAAACATTACATGATAAAGCTCTACATTGAGTGAAACAGCTTGATAAAGCTCTACATTGAGTGAAACATAGCTTGATAAAGCTCTACATTGAGTGAAACATCTCTTGATAAAGCTCTACACTGAGTGAAACATCACATGATAAAGCTCTACACTGAGTGAAAAACATAGCTTGATAAAGCTCTACACTGAGTGAAACATAGTTTGATAAAGTTCTACACTGAGTGAAACATCACTTGATAAAGCTCTATGTTAAGTGAAACATAGCTTGATAAAGCTCTACACTGAGTGAAACATAGCTTGATAAAGCTCTACACTGAGTGAAACATAGCTTGATAAAGCTCTACACTGAGTGAAACATAGCTTGATAAAGCTCTACACTGAGTGAAACATAGCTTGATAAAGCTCTACACTGAGTGAAACATAGCTTGATAAAGCTCTACACTGAATGAAACATAGCTTGATAAAGATCTTCATTATTGAGTTCATATACTCTCTAGTTATTTTCTTTTCCCATAAAGAGAAGTTTACATTTGTGCACATTACTGCCAGCACAGCGTCTTTGTCTCCGTATTTCATCGTCATCAGCAAATTTGCTCATGTCACTATGTCCTCATCAGTGTCGTTTATGTGGACCGTGAACAGCAAGGGTGACAACACTGACCTCTGTGGAACACCGCTCGTAAGAGCTCCCCGTTCTGTCTCCCTGTGCAGACTCTTGTTTATCTGTCAGCCATGCCTCGACCCACGACATAATTCACCCTGTTCCATGTGCTGTTACTTTGTAATAATAATAATAATAATAATAATGTTTATTTCTACCAGTACATGATGCTACAGGGGACAAGTCACTACCGTCAAATTACCGCCCAATAAGCCTGACCTCAATTGTAGGCAAATTACTAGAGTCAATTATAGCTGATATTATTAAAATCCATCTAGATAACCATAATTTGATTAATGATACTCAGCATGGATTCACGAGGGGCCGTTCCTGCCTATCTAATTTATTAACCTTCTTTAGTAAAGCTTTTGAGGCTGTTGATCACGATAAAGAATTCGATATTGTTTATTTAGACTTTAGTAAGGCTTTTGATAGAGTACTGCACCAGAGACTGTTAAAGAAAGTGGCAGCTCATGGCATTGGGGAAAAGTGCTGTCATGGATCGAGTCATGCTCACCAATAGGAAGCAGAGAGTGTGATAAATGGGGTTAAATCCGAGTGGGGATCTGTAACAAGTGGTGTTCCACAGGGATCAGTCTTAGGCCCGTTGTTATTTATAATATATATCAATGACCTTGACGAGGGAATTACTAGTGATATGAGTAAATTCGCCGATGACACGAAGATAGGTAGGATAATTGATTCTAACGTAAATGTCAGGGAACTTCAGGAGGATTTAGACAGACTCAATTCGTGGTCAGAAAAGTGGCAGATGCAGTTCAATGTAGATAAATGCAAGGTTCTGAAGCTTGGGAGTGTCCATAACCCAAGCACTTATAAGTTAAATAACGTAGAACTTAGCCATACAGATTGCGAGAAGGACTTGGGGGTGATGATAAGCAGCAACCTTAAACCAAGACAGCAATGCCTAAGCGTACGTAATAAGGCAAATAGATTACTGAGATTTATATCAAGAAGTGTAAGCAACAGAAGTCCAGAGGTTATATTACAGCTTTATACATCATTAGTAAGGCCTCACCTAGATTACGCAGCTCAGTTCTGGTCTCCATATTACAGAATGGATATTAATTAGTTAAAAAACATTCAGCGTAGAATGACTAAATTAATACATAGCATTAGAAATCTTCCGTATGAAGAAAGATTGAAGACCCTAAAATTACATTCACTTGTAAGACGAAGAATAAGGGGAGATATGATCGAGGTATACAAGTGGAAAATAGGTATTAACAAAGGGGATATAAATAAGGTCTTGAGGATATCTCTCCAAGAGAGAACCCGCAATAATGGATTCAAATTAGATAAGTTTAGATTTAGAAAGGATATAGGAAAGTATTGGTTTGGAAATAGGGTAGTTGATGAGTGGAACAGTCTGCCTAGTAGGGTTATTGAAGCTAGGACCTTGGGTAGTTTTAAATTTAGGTTGGATAAATTCATGAGTGAGAGGGGTTGGATTTGAGTGGGACTTGTACATGAGTAAATAAAATTATCAAAGCTTATTTCTTAGGTAGCATTTAAGATTGGGTTGAACAAATATCTTGTTAGTGGGATGGAATGTGAAGGACCTGCCTAGTATGGGCCAACAGGTCTGCTGCAGTGTTCCTCCTTTCTTATGTTCTTATGTTATACAGACCATAGCTCACGCCAATGACACACTATATAGAAAGTTACTGGTTATGTAGAGCATTTCTGGTAACTTAGGTTAATTTTGTCCCCAGGATGCCACCCACACCAGTCAACTAACACCCAGGTACCTACTTACTGCTAGGTGAACAGTGACAGCAGGTGTAAGGTGACTAACACCCAGGTACCTACTTACTGCTAGGTGAACAGTGACAGCAGGTGTAAGGTGACTAACACCCAGGTACCTACTTACTGCTAGGTGAACAGTGACAGCAGGTGTAAGGTGACTAACACATGCACCTGCTTACTGCTAGGTGAATAGTGACAGCAGGTGTAAGGTGACTAACACATGCACCTGCTTACTGCTAGGTGAACAGTGACAGCAGGTATCTTAAGGAAACACATCCTAATGTTTCCACCCGTACCGGGGATCGAACCATGGACCTTAGTGTGTGAGAGCTGAGTGCGCTACCAACCTGTTGATCTTTAATCAAAGGTTTTACTGATGTCCATATACACAATATCGTATTATTAATCTCGCTCTACAATCTGGAATACGTTAGTGAAATGCTATTAATTCTTAACCCAGGAAAACCCTACATAAAACCGTGCTGAAATTTTTCAAATTAATGGACCCACTTTCAAAGCAGTATGCTTTGAAATTGGGTCCATCATTTTGAAACACCGTGTATACCTATCACTGTAGCGTCGTATTGCGTCAACAGTTATTATTAATTCCACCAATTTTCAAGCAGTTGTGGTTAAGCTAACTGGTCTATAATAACTAGAAGGTAAGTACCTCTCCTCCGCTTTGTAAACGCTTATTATATTTAGATGAATGGTTCAGAGAACCGACAAGTTGTTAAATTAGACACATATGCAACACTTGGGTATCTTTATTGAGGAAAGTTTCGCCACACAGTGGCTTCATCAGTCAATACAAATAGAAGGTGTAGGAGAGGAGTTTGAGTTTAGTCCTCGGCCTGGAGTCGATGTTCAGTCCATCATCTTGTTAGAGTGTAGCACAGGCCGTAGAGGTGGCTTATATGCTGAATCAGGTGAGATGCAGCAGGAGGAGCAGGTCATAGTGGTATCAACCACTTCGACTAGTGGTTGATACCACTATGACCTGCCTCCTCCTGCTGCATCTCACCTGATTACAGCATATAAGCCACCTCTACGGCCTTGTGCTACACTTCTAACAAGATTGATGGACTGAACACATCGACTCCAGGCCGAGGGACTGATAACCTCAAACTCCTCCTCTCCTTACACCTTTCTACTTTGTATTGGACTGATGAAGCCACTGTGTGGCGAAACGTTTCCTCAATAAAGATACCCAAGTGTTGCATATGTGTCTAATTTAACAGCTTATTATATTTACCATTTATCCGACACGATACATAAGAACATAAGAACATAAGAAAGGAGGAACACTGCAGCAGGCCTGTTGGCCCATACTAGGCAGGTCCTTCACATTCCATCCCACTAACAGAATATTTGTTCAACCCAATCTTCAATGATACCCAAGAAATAAGCTTTGATAATTCTATGATTCTATGATACCTATTTGTAACGACCTGTTGAAGAGGCCAGTTAATGGTTTGTTAAGTTCCTTACATTCCTTAACAACCTTGAAAACAGCTCTTCATGGCCGGTGGTTTATTTTGGTTGCAATCTATCTACCTGAGAACTGTCTCTTGATGTTACGTAGTTTTTTAGTTGTGTGGCGAGAGTGGCTAGTTTCATCATTTCTTAAGGGAATTACTACTACAGGTGTGTGTGTGTATGTGTGTGTGTGTACCAGTCAACCTTCAAGTCTGCACATAAATCGGTTTTTTGTAAGAGCCGGTAATTGTGAGACGAGCCTCTCAACAGGAGATGGACATGGTCATCTAAACTGGTCTCCCGTGTCTCTTGCAATACCAAGAAGTCTTGTCAAAGTGTCGAGTGCTCCCTGTGCTGATGTGAAAACCTTTGTTGGAATGGTAGTAAGACTGTTGGCAGTGGTTGGATTCAGTATGACAGCAATACTGCTGATCTGAAACCTCGGATGATAAGGCAGTAAAGCTGCTGATGGAAGGATTCGGTACGATGTAAGCCGTCTACCTGGAGGGCATTCCCGGGATCAACGTCCCTGCGCCCCGGTCTATGACCAGGCCTCCTGGTGGATCAGGGCCTGATCAACGAGGCTGTTACTGCTGGCTGCACGTAGTCCAACGTACGAACCACAGCCCGGCTGATCTGGCACTGACTTTAGGTATCTGTCCAGCTCCCTCTTGAAGACACCCAGGGGTCTACTGGTAATGCCCCTTATGGCTGGTGGGAGCCTGTTGAACAGTCTTGGGCCCCGGACACTTATTGTGTTTTCTCTTAGTGTACCAGTGGCGCCCCTACTCTTCACTGGGGGTACGTTGCACCGCCTGCCAAGTCTATTACTTTCGTATGGAGTGATTTCTGTGTGCATATTAGGGACCAGTCCCTCCAGAATCTTCCAGGTGCAGATTATGATATATCTCTCTCGCCTGCACTCCAGTGAGTACAAGTCAAGTGCTTCCAGGTGTTCCCAGTAGATTTTTTTAGATTTTGCCACCGAAGTGGCTAGTTTATTGTGCACCCCATATCCATCCTGTGGACGGTAGCGCAAGAGCATATGGATACACAAAAGGCCTAGGCACTAGGCCCCAAAGGGGTTAACAATTGTACATTTGGGTTTATATCTACATTTCAATTATCTGTTACAAGCAGGTATCTTATTTCATGAATAAGATATCTTGACATGTCACATAGGTTATTATATTGTCTATCTCTATATTCCTCAATAAGTGCACAATTAAGCACATAGTGTTCACGACAGTGACCATATGCCTGATCACATAATTTGCATTTAGTTTGATCATCATCTGTCTCCCAAACTGTCAGAAGTACCTGTAGCCAAGCCTAAGCCTGGCCACTACAACATCAGTCAGTACTTGTAGCCAAGCCTAAGCCTGGCCACTACAACATCAGTCAGTGTTCACATTGCAAGTTGCTCCATAAACATACTTATCTACGTTCATGTTATCATAGTGGGTTATAGATCTACTCAGGCTTCTAACTGCATTCCTATAGCAATCATTTTCATTATTTATTTCTCTCCTAATATTATTCCTAATGCTAGACACAGATATACCAAAGTTATATTCTACATTCTCCTTATGGGTGCTCTTCTTGGCTAACATATCAACCAGTAGTTAAGGTGTTTGATGGAACTTATACGTGCAGTAAAGGGTCTCTGTACATTCTCTAGATCTGCAATTTCACCTGCCTTGAATGGGGATGTTAATGTACAGCAGTATTCTAGCCTAGAGAGAACAAGTGATTTAAAAAGGATCATTGGCTTGGCATCTCTTGTCTTGAATGTTCTCATTATCCATCCTATCAGTTTCCTCGCAGATGTGATAGTGGCATTGTTGTGGTCCTTGAAGGTGAGATCCTCAGACATTACCATTCCCAGGTCCCTCACATTACATAGAGTTTGTAGTATACTCAGTTCTAGTTATTTCCTCGAGTCTTCCATAACGGAGTAGTTGGAATTTGTCTTCATTGAACATCATATTGTTCTCTGTTGCCCATTGGAAAACTTGGTTTATATCTTCTTGGAGATTTACCGTGTCCTCAATGGATGACACTCTCATGCAGATCCTAGTATCATCTGCAAAGGATGATACAGTGCTGTGGTTTACATCTCTATGTCTGATATGAGAATGAGGAACAGGATGGGGGCGAGTACTGTGCCTTGTGGGACAGAGCTCTTCACTATGGCAGCTTCCGATTTAACTCTGTTGACCACTACTCTTTGTGTTCGATTGGTTAGAAAGTTGAAGATCCATCTGCCCACTTTGCCAGTTATCCATTTAGCATGTATTTTGTGTGCTATTACACCATGATCGCACTTGTCGAAGGCTTTTGCAAAATATGTGTATAATACATCTGCATTCTGTTTGTTTTCCAGAGCATCTAAGACCATATCATAGTGGTCTAGCAGTTGCGAGAGGCAGGAGCGACCTGCTCTGAAACCATGTTGCCCTGGGTTGTGCAATTTTTGGGAGTCCAGGTGGTTTGCTATCCTGCTTCTTAGAACTCTTTCAAAGATTTTAAATGGAACGTTAAAGCTATTGGTCTATAGTTCTTAGCTACTGCTTTGCTGCCACCTTTGTGGAGTGGGGCTATATCCGTTGTTTTAAGTGACTGTGTAATCTCGCCTGTGTCTAAGTGGCCCTTTAACCCACCAACATAATGTTGGTAAGACTCACGAAATCGTAATAGACACGATTGCAAGCAAACCATACCACTCTCTGACCGCGGGTTCGAACCCCACCCGTGGTTTGGTTTAATAATGTTGGTAATTAACAAAAAAAGGCACAATACCGTGACTGGAACAATACACACACAACCCGCACATATAAAAAGAGAGGAGCTTACGACGACGTTTCGGTCCGACTTGGACCATTTACAAAGTCACACTAACACACAGGACAGGTGGAAGGGGTATTTATAGGCAGACAGACAGGGAAGGGCACAAGAAAGTGGTGGAGGGGTAATGGAGGTAGTGATAGTGGTAGTAGTAGTAGTAGTGGAGACAGTCATAATCTAGGAAAGGAGCACTGCAATGTAGCTGGCGGCCCGCATAGGGTAAGAACAACAACACAGTGGGGGAAAAATGAAAATAAAATAAAGGACAAATACAAGGCAAAAGAAAAGAAAGAAACCCCAGAGGAGAAAGGAGAAAGAGGAGAAGGGGGAAGAGATAGACGGGGAAGGAATCAGGTTAAGTCACGGGTGTTCTGAAGTTTGGAGCATTTAACAATGTAATGGGAGAGGAAAGCATCTAGAGAGACAAAGCCAGGGCTAAGATTCATACAGGGAAAGTTGTGTATAAGGGAGGATTCAACCAGACGGCGACTGTGAAAGTTGGACGTAGGGTAGACAGTTTTAGCAGAAGACCAATCAATAGGATGACTGTGATCTCTGACATGACAGAAAAGAGCATTATTAGTGTCGGCAAGCCTAACACTATTTTTGTGCTCCCTAAGTCTGTCAGAAAGAGATCGGCCAGTTTCTCCAACGTACTGAAGAGGACAGGAGGAGCAAGATATAGAATAGACACCAGGAGAATCTGTAGAGGGAGGGAAGGTATGAA
>WNWK01033452.1:0-21147 GCA_009830355.1 Cherax destructor | reverse complement strand
CATGTCATGGTGTAGCCTGGTGGCAATTTTTTTTGCCTTTCACTTTTGCATTGTTTCCGCCACAAAGCTGCCTTGCCCCGGTTCATCAAGTTTGCTTTAATTGCCCTATACGCGAAACCCTTTCCCCGGCTGACTCGTGACGCACCTTGTTTAACATTAATGTTTGCAATTTCACTTAACGGTATTGTCCCTGCATTATCTGGCAATGCAATGGGAGTTCCGCCACATCATTTTGCATCACGATATTCACGGTTCACCTTTTAAAGTCACATCAAAGCGCCTGTCACCATAAAAAAAAGTGTTGACGGCAGACCCCCCTAAGGGGGGAAAATGGGGAATTAACGTCATCTACATTTAAACCATAGCGTGCAATTTTTTTTCCTTATCTAGGTTAATATCGTTCAATTTCCTGAAATACGAATCGCCGCCACATCAACATTGAATCGTATTCAGCACATTCACTACTTCGTCTGATTTCGCTTCCAATAGGGGAAAGGTCGGAAAATTTTTTAATGGCAATTTCACCTTTAACCCAGAAAGCGCCTCCCACACTATCTTGAATCCCCGGGGAGAAAAGTTAGTGGGGTGCCTGGCATCCATGAATTTTTTCGACATACTTTCAATCAGCTCGTTTTTTTTTTTTAAATTTCCATTGGTCATGCGGCTTCAAGTTCGTCAAAATCTCAATATTATTGGCTTTTGGGTCGGTGCCATCATCAGGACGGCCTACGGTCCCACCATGTCCACCCTTGATAGCTCATTAAAATCGCACGGATTTTACGCTCTACATTTTTTTTTTTTTTCCAAACTGCTAGAAAGGTGGCAAGCTTACCGTGAGCCAAATATTGCCTTCATCTAATTTAGGTAAAAATTCTGAACCCAATTTAGGCAAAAAGGAATAACGACAGCAAAAATAGCCCGAGGGGACACCAAAAAAATTGGCAATTTTAAAGGGATGGTTTTTTGTAAAACGCGCTTATACCACATCTGCACGCGGTGCTATTCCCCATGGGGCCGCCAAAACTTTTTGGCGCATGGTGAAAGAAAAGGGGGCACCAAGGTTAACGTTAACAAAATTGCGCCTAGTAGAGCAAAAAAATTTAAAGTAAAGGCCATGGGAGAAAATATTTTTTTTCCTTCCCCCCGCTGAAAAGTGAAAATGGGTAGAAACGCCAAAAAAAAAGATGAGCTTAGAGAATAAAATCGGGGGGCCCATTTCAACCGCGGTTTGTTTTAGCGTATGAATACGCCAACCCCAGCTCGAATGCGTGGAGGACTTGTTAGCTTCGCCCACGGCAAATTTTTCAAGGCCTCCACTAGCACAAAAACCCACTATCGATGATAATCCCGAAATCAATTGCACCCAATGAAATAAGGTTAGCCGAAACACCCGCATATCCATCACAATAAAGGCGAATAAAAGGTAACGGGATAACAGACAAAAAAAATTTGCGCGCCAATTTTGCAAGAAAAAGAGGATACTTTTCCACCAGTAGCGCAAACAATTAAGTTTTCCGTTACGGTTGATTAAAATTAAAAGGGTTTGCGATCGTAAAGTGGATGGATGCTAACGCCGGCGGGTAACTTGGTATTAATCTCAGTCACTTTTTTTGGCGTATGTCGTCAATTATCGTTGCAGGATTTTGTCCTTTATTCATCAGCACTATCCCGACAATAACATCATCTTCTTTGTCATATGAAACTATGCCAGAACGCGGCCTATCACCTATAACCGCCCCCCCTACATCGCTAACCAATATAGGCTTGCCTTGACGCCCCAACCAAAACCCTTTTTGCCGGGGATTTTTTCGATACTTTTGTAAACCCAATACCCCGTACCACTAGCATTCATCGCCAGGTTTTCATCAAACCGCCACCTACGTTAGAGTTTTTTTTGCTCAATGCGTCACTGACTTGGTAACCCCTTTTTTTGAGTAAATAAGGGTCTTTTTTTCGGTATTCTTTAACAGACCCCCCAAAAATTTTAATTCCGAACCCCCCTGGCACCGTCCCAAAACATCGGCGTAATTTCCAATCTTGAATCGCCCGAATTTCGCGTTGCGGCATATTTTTTTGGCATCGCCACATAACGATAAATTTCACCCAGCCGTTGTGAGCGGCGAAAAGGGGGGTGGTAAGCGGGCCCCGGAAATCAATGCCCTGAAAACCCCTAACACTTTTTTGGGGGCAAAATAATCATGGGTTTTTTTTAGAAAAAGTAGGGTAACTACAGATAAACCTGTGATAGAAACTGAACGCATTTGAGCTAAATGCGGTACACCACTCATGGCATGCTCAATTGGCAGCGTGACAACCCTTCCCCCACCTTTCTGGTGCAAGCCCTGGTGCTTGCGTTACTCCCCCTAGTGTCATTTAACAGGGGGAAAAGCCTCAATGGGTAGATTAGTAACCGCCACCCAACCAGCAAAATTTAAAAAACAACACTGGCAATCAGCACAAACAACCGCTGTTGCGGGGGAAAAGGTAATGAGTTTATCTAACATAATGTTCAAAAATGCTTTCAAGATTAGATTGCCAACCCAAGCCGCCAAGCACCATTTAGACGGCTATAACCAAGATATACCAAAAGGCTATGGCGATGGTTCCATGGGTCATTTAGTGAGTACTTTTTTAGTCTACTTGCTTATTATCAAAGCAAAAGGTTAAGTAACAGCGCGCCTGCTGTAATAACCCTATCGCCTGATTTAAAACCCTTTTTTAACAATGGCGTAACCAAACCTTTTTGCGAGCTCAAAATTACTTTGCGTTTTGTAAATGCCTAGGTGCAATTTCCACAAACACGTAGGTATATAAACCTTCCGAATTTAAAACGGTGTTGGGTACACGCACAACCTCCGCCATTATTAAGGGGGGGGATTTTTGCGTACATTTCTGGCTTAAGTTTATCTTTGCCATCCACCACGCCGCCCTTTTATACCCTTTTTTGGTAGGGTCTATCATTTGGCCGATAGTCAGTATGCGGGGCCTTAAAAACCCTTTGCCCGGGTAAGCATCAACACTAACACTCACCTTTTTGGTTTTTTATACTTTTTTTAAATCACGCTCAGGCAAATCGATACTTGCCCATGGATCGGGTTAGAAATAATAAAAAAAAGGGTTAGTCGCATCTGCCCGCACTAACGCACCAGGGTTAATTTGTCTATCGACCACAACACCCAAAAAGGGGAAAAGTCGGCATAATTTTCACCCGTCACCTTATTACTTGAACCTAAACTTCGAAAATTTTTTATTAAAAGCGTGTTGCCTCGGGGCCGCGGGGCCCAAAAAAACTCGCCTCGTCAGATTCAACCTCTTTTTTTTCAATCACACCGCCTTCATACAACATACGGCTACGGGCATGCGCTTCTTTTAAGCTGTAAATCTGCTTGTCTTTATGTGCGTCTGCCAAAAAGTAGCCTAAATCCCCGGGGCGTCAATCAACATCAGCGTTTGCCCTGCTTTTACCGTGTCACCCCTTGCCCTTAATTTTTTTTAACGACCATCCACTGGCGTACCCCTCCTCGCCTTTAATTTTTTTCAAACGTAATTTTGCCGTTTAATGGGGCCGTACTAGGCCTGGCACTTCTTGCACCGTTTCAATTTTTAAATAAGCAAGCTGGGGGGAAATTTGCAGGCAATATCCCTTCATTACTATTTTTAATAGGCACGGGGGGCCCCTTTGCTAATTGGTTTTGGGGCGGTTTTTTGGGAAAGCTATTACCCAAAAATTTTTATTAAGCGCCACGCCAAGCAACAACAATAATGGCGTTAAACGATAGTGTTTTGAAGCGGTCATGGGGGTTTTCCTCAGTTTCAGTTGCGGTGTGCCAAGCGGCGAGTTTTTTTTAAAGTCAGCACGGGCATTGGCAGCGTCTAGCTGTATCGCGCGCATAACACGGCGGGCATCTAATAAGTCGGTCACATTAAGCGCACCGTGTTGATAGGCAAATTCTGCAGCATCGGCATTTTTTTAGCCGCCCCAAAATATTCATCATAACGCGGCTTATCAGCCGCTGCGTCTAAATCTGCCTTTGCGTGGGCAATTTCCCCAAATCCCTTCGCACGAATTTGCTCTTTAGTATCCATGCTCGCGTTATATTGGGGGTTGGGGCGCGCCAACTCACCTTCATATTGGTAATTAGTAAAAAGTGGAATGCTCACTGACGCGCCAAATGTGTTGGTTTCATTACCCATGCCTTGGCCTGGATAATTCATACTGCACACCCCCACCACATCGGGGGTTTTTTAGCGATTCTGCCAATCTACGATTTTTTTTTCCCTTCTTCATCCGCCGCTGGCTGTAAAAACGGCACGTTTATTCAGGTTTTTTTCTAAATTAACCGCCGTTGTATCAGCGTTATCAGGCGGGGGGAAAATATAAACCCGCCACAATTTGCGCGGCTACATTCTCTTTCCCCTCATATAAGAAAAAACCGCCCCTTTTTTTCAAGTTAGCCGTGGCTTGGGGGAAAATTTTTTGGGACGAAGCGCATCTAACCGAATACGCGCAACATCAGATGATAATATCCCCCCCTTTTTAAAACGTAACTTTTTCCGCATTGATTGTTTTAAAAAATCCATTGGTTCGCTAAATTTTTTCTGATGCTTGCGCCAATGCCAAATCATAAAAAGGGGTTTTTCGGGGCATACTTTTGTTGGCGCACCGTATCTTTAAACTCAAATTGAGTTGCCTTCAACGCGTCAGCCGCGGCGGCGTTACGAATCTCGCGTTTATCGCCCCGGCTCAAATAACTGGTTCAATTGCACCGTATTATCAAAAAGTGCCATCACTTAAAGTGTTGCTGTTAGTGTTGGGATTTTGTTGCCATTATGCAAAAAGCTAAAGTTACGCGTGCTGAGTGTTGAAGGGGGTTTGGGGTTTTTTGGTTGGGGTTTTTGTCGGCCTCCGCCCCTTCAATTTCCCCGGTTTGGCTAAAGATAGCCCCGGTTATTTTGCGTAAATAACTGCAACCCCTCAGGCAATGTTAGTTTCCCCTAATGACGCATTATTAGCGCCATCGTCAGCATAACTAGATAAAAAAACCCCCCCCCCCAGCAAAATGAAGGGTAAGGTAAAGTTTTAATAATGGTGCACATACCGATTTTTCCCAAAAAAAGAGGTGGCATTATAAGGTTTAAGTCTTACACTTAACTTACTAAAAAAAACACATAGGTTTAAAAAATTAAGTTAAGTTTACAACCCACCCCCAAAGTGGGGATGCGTTTAAACTATTTATCGTTGGCATCACAAACTCGGAAAATTTGCTTTAAGACTACTCGTGCTGGCCCGGGGGTAGTGGTTTTTTTTTAACCCGTGAAAAAAAGCACCCTTTTTCCTGCCATATATTGCATGGTCCCAAAGTAAAACCTTTTCCCACCCACCGAAACTATGGTATGCAACAGGCACAGGAATAGCGACGTTAACGCCCACCATGCCGACTTGAACACGCCTTGTAAATTCACGCGCCGCCTCACCCCCCGGGGTAAAAATAGCAGTGCCATTACCAAACTCATGCACATTAATCAGATTTAACGTTTTTTTCGAATGTTGACACGCGCACAACCGGGGGAGGGGTTCCAAAAATTTCCTCTTGATAAATACGCATGTTGGGTTTAAGGGGTCAAAAAACTGGCCCTAGAAAAACCCTTTGGGTTTTGTGGGTTGCGAAAAGTCGCCCATCCACCAGTAACTGAGCGCCTTCTGCAACGCCAAGCTCAATATAATTTTTCCCTTTTTTTGGGTCTTGGGGGGACAAACCCTTTTAAACTGCCGCCTCATTTGGCCCCCGGCCCATACGGATATCAGAATTTTTTTGGGTCAACTTCTCCAGGGGTTCATCTGCCACATCGCCTACCGCAACGGCTACAGAAATCGCCATGCAACGCCCCCCCAGCAGAGCCATATCCCGCCCAATTCATCTACCGCAGATTCAACACCCCGCATCTGGCATGATAACCATGGTTTTTTTTGCACCCCCAAAAAGCCTGCACACGCTTGCCATAGTGTGTGGCGGTACTGTAAATGGCCCAGCAACAGGGGTGGAGCCCACGAAGCTAACGGCCTGCACACGCAAACACTCAATAAATATCCCCGGGGTTTTTTATCGCCATTCCAAGTTAAAAAAAACCTGCTGGCAAAAAACCGCCTTTGTTAACAAATCCGCCAACAAAAGGTTGCGCCTGGGTTTTTTCTGAAGGTTTTAATATAAAAGGGGGAAAAAGGGAATCCGCCATCCATAACGGGGCCATAATAGGAAAAAAATTTAAAGGTGTAAACCCCACTACACCCAACGGCTGATGCATGCTGAAGTATCAACACCTGTGCCAACTTTTTCATTAAAATCCCCTTTTTGTAAATGCGGTATCCCCCAGGGGAAAATCTACCACCTCCATACCACGGGTCACTTCACCGCGCATCACTGAAAGTTTTACCATGCTCTAATGAAATCGCACGGGCTAAGTCGTTTGCATTTTTTCTAGCAGCGCCGAAAAAATTAACATAATACGGCCCCCCCCGGGGGTGGTGTTGCCGCCCAAGTAGCGAAAGCCTGTTGTGCCGCGGCTATTGCTGCTTGTGTTGTTTGAGCGCTGGGTTTTACTTTTGCTTGCACTTCGCCCGTTGCTGGGTTATAAACATCGGCCTGTCGGGGTTTCATCAACCGTAACATGTTTACCATTAATAAAGTGTCCAAAACCCCGTTTGGGATAAAATAATCTTCCCCTTCAAAAAAAACCTCAATTAATCAGTAAGCTAGAACTAAATCAACCCAGGCCTGTTTTTTTTAAATAGCGCGTAGCCTCTAACCCTTTTTCACCCCCCTGGACAAGGTCTTAATCGCAGTTGCCAGCGTGTTAAAATAAAGTCAATTTCTTGTTGGGTAATTGCCGGGGTGAAATAAACAACATCACCCGTGTAACGACATGCAACCTTTTTGCTCAAAGCAGGCTAAAAAAAAAAAAAAGGGAAAAACGCGCCTGCCTTATTGGTTTTCCCCCCCAAACTCTATACCCGCCACCAAACCGATATTGCGAATATCCTTAACGTAAGGTAAATTTTTAAAACGATGCGCAGCCATTTCAAAATAAGGGCTTAGTTCTGCGGCGGCTTTCTAATTGCTCGGAAAAATATCCAGCGTTGAAATTTTCCGCCCCGCAATAGGAATGGCAAAAATATAACCATGTGGTAACTCAATAGCCCCGTGGGCGTTAGCCATAAACGCATCATAAATCCCCCCTTTAACAGCCACCGCGCCCATTGGCACAACGCCGTTGGTGAGGCCTTTAGCGCACGTTAAAATATCCGTCACACCAAAAAATCTCCCCCCCGCGCGTGCCTAAACGCCCAAACCCTGTAATTACTTCATAAAAAAAGAGCAATATCCCCCTATCTATCACATATCTCTCGCAGGCGTTTTAAATAGCCCTGCGGGGGAATAACCACCCCCCGAACCTTGCATAGGCTCTACTACCCCGCGCGGCAATAGTGGCGGGTCATGCAAAGTCGTAATGCGCTTTTAAACTCATTAGCAAGTGCAACGCCCCATCTGACGGCACACCGCAGGAAAAAGGCATTACGCGCAATATCGGGCGGGTGGCGTATATGGTCAACCCCGCTAAACCATTACCAAATAATTGGCGATTAGCCGCAATCCCCCCCACCGAAAGCCCCCTTAACCCCTTTTAACCGCGCTCACGCCCGATTAATTTATTACGTTGTGAATTACCCGTTACGCGATGATAAGCCAACGCTTTTTTCGGGTATCCGCCCCTTCCCCCCCCGGGAATTGACAAAAAATATAGGTTAGCCCTGTTGGATATAGCCTGCCAAGCGCTCGGGGGTTTTTAAACCCCAAATGGGTGGCTTGTTTAAAAAACGCAGGCGCATAATCCAACGTGCGCAATTGCGCTGCCACGGCACAGGCAATTTTTTCCCCCCCTGCCCTGCTGGCACACCCCAAAAACCCAGCGGTGCCATCTAACACTTGTCGGTCATCTATGCTGGTGTAGTAATGACCTTTGGCCGCTTTAAATAACCGCGGCATACTTTTAAATTGCCGTTTTGGGAAAAAAAGGTAGCCAGTAATGGTCAAGGTTGGGGAGTGGGTTAACGGTATTAGACATGTTCACCCCAATTTTTAAAAAAATTAGTCATATTTAAGTATTTTACGTTCATCAGTTGCCCCAATTTGCATAGTGGGTTGCTTTTTAAATTCCCCCCATAACACCCCCAAAATTAAAACCGCGCCAGTTAATTGCAAAGCCGTAACAGGTTGGGGAAAAAAACCGCCCAAAAAAATGTAAAAAAATTCTGGCCCCCCCATCATAGCCGTTTTGGCCGCCCCCTATAGCGCATGGCGACTGCTAATGCCAATACAGGCAAAACGGTGGAAAAAATTAAAATAAAAGCTGAGTGTTAATACCGCGTTGGGTTTTTTTAATACACGCCACGGATGGCTGAATGCGAACTGAGCAACACAAGCAAAAGGGGGTGATCATGGTATAAGCAGTTAAGCGCCTAACGCCCATTGCCTTAATGAGTACCCAGCCCCCACGAGATAAAGGGGCAAAAAAAAGGGTGGCAAAAAACCCAAAAACGCCCCCAAGTAGGCCGCGTGTGCCCTCTTCAAAAAAAACGAGCGCGATGCCAAAAAAAACTTAAAGCCATTGCCGCCCATTTTTTAGCCGATATCTTTTGGCGATATAGCCATCCCCAAACAACATAGTAAGGGTTGGGTAAAAAAATTGAATCATGCGTTCTAACCCTGCAGAAATATTTGGGGAATCCTAAAAAATCTAAAAATTAAAAAAAAAGGGAATAAAACACCCAAGCCCAATACAAACCAAATTGTTAAAGAATAGGCTTTTTTGCATCTTAAAAGCCTCTTTATTCTCTTTACCAACAAGCGTAAACGCGCATCCCACAAAGCCAACCCTAAAAAAAACGGGGGGAAAAAAAGCATGCGAAAAACCAAAAAGGGCACCGAATCCACCCCATACTGATAGGCGGATTTAATTAAAATAGATTTAATTAAAAACCCAAAGGCCGCAACAAAGCGCATAAAACACCCATTATAAAATGGGGTTTTTTACTGTTTTTTTGAAAATTTAAAAAAAGACGTTTTTTTAAAAGGGCTCACGAAATTATTTAATCAATTAACTATTTATACAACCAATTAAAGTTTTTTAAACAGGCAACATTAATGCAAAATTTTCACCCCCTTTCCCTCACAATATAACTGCGTGATTCTTGCGCGCCTGGCAATGTCAGTAAAATATCGCCCCCAAAAATGAACGGTAATCCGACATCTTGGGGAAACCGCCTTTGATAAAAAAATCAAAATCGCCTGAAACTAAATGACACTCCCCACGCTCGGAAAAAATTTTAAAATTTTTGTTTAAATTTATTAAAAAAATTCCCCTGATTTAACCGGGGAACTTTAGCTCAACAAAAACCAGCAAGCCTAAATTAAGCGCATGCGGGTTTAAACGTGCGTGGTAGCCTGTGATAACGCCCCCTTTTTTTAACCGCTTCACGCGCTCTCCACAAGGCGTTACAGAAAGTCCCACACGTTCAGCCGTTTGTGGCGATGCGTGCATCCATTTGCAAAACACCAAAAAAATTTTCAGATCTATTTTATCTAATTCACGTACCGCCACCGTGCGTATCCCATATTAAAACCCCAATGCTAGCGAATAAATCTATATTAATTAAATTTTTTTTAGTTTAAAACTAATATTAATTATACTTATAAAGTATATATTTAGTTTAATTTTAAAAAAACATTAAATTTTTCCAATAACAACCCCCAATAAACTACGCAAGTGTTAACAAACATAGGCAAAATTAAATAGACTCTTTTTTTGCTTAAGGGGAAAACGAGCGATGCTTTTTTTAGTTTGGGGGCCCCGGGTTATTGGGGAAAAAAACGCCTTTTTTAGAAAAAAAGGTTTTTGATGTCACGGTAATAGACCGTCAGCCAGCTGTTGGCTTAGAAACGAGCTTTGCCAAGGGGCTTTTCCCGGCTATTCATCGCCCTTGGGGGCGCCTGGTTTTCCAAAAAGCATTAAAATGGTTATTTGAGCGCCATGCACCTTTTTTTTACAAACCTGACTTTACACTTTGGAACCCCACAATGGAGGGGGGCAATTATTTAAAAAAATGAATCCCAAAAAATTACGACATTAATAAAGAGCGCATGGTGCCTGGCGGAATAACCGTGATTTTTTTTGATGCGCGGTGAAAACAGGCCGGGGAATAGGGGAAGGAGAACAGGGGGGCGGAAGTATTTCGCACGCAAAAAATTGGGGTCCCGCGGCAAAATATTGCCGTGTTAAAACGCTGGTGTACCTTATCAACTACTCCCCCAGCGGCTGCGCGCTCATAGAGCCTGCATTGGCGAGGGTTAGCGACAAACTAACTGGCGGTTTGTTTTCCGAATGATGAAACAGGTGACTGCCAGTTTTTTCAACTCAGCTTGCTTTAGCACCCCAAAAAAAGGGGGAAAAATTTTAAAAAAGAAATTGAAGAGTTTTTTTTAGGTGATGACAAAAACAAGGCGTGATGATACGCGAAGGCGATGATTCTCAACTTTAAAACGATAAAAGTGGTCGCGTTAGGGAGCTATACCCCCAACTTTATGCAAGCTTTGGGGGGTTTTTATGTCCCCGTTTACCCTGAAAAAGGGTTTTCACTTACCATGCCTGTCCAAAACGACGCATCGCCACAATCCACCATTATGGATAAAACCCCATAAAGTAGCGATTACGCGATTTAACGAGCGCATACGGGTAGGCGGCATGGCAGAACTTGCAGGGTTTGATTTGATTTTTTAATGAAAAAAGGGCGCCAGGGAAAAGGTCCAACCAGTTTATTTCCAGATGCAAGCGATGTTAAACAAGCCACTTTTTGGGCTGGCTTACGCCCCATGACACCAGATGGCCCCCCCCTTATTGGGCGGGCTTCAACGCGCTTTAGCAACGTTTGGCTTAACACGGGGCATGGTACACTCGGCTGGACAATGGCATGGGCTCAGGGGGGTGCTCCCAGAAATGGCGCCCCCGGCAAACCTGATATTCGCACAGACGATTTAGCCATTAGACGTTATCAATAACATCTGCCACCTATAAACATAGGCAGCTAATAAAAAAACAAAAAACAAAAAAAAACGGGGAAATTTTTGCTGCCACACACTCGGCTTTTTTATTTAATTTAAAACTCAATCTAAAAAAAATTTAATTATTTAATCTAAAACAATAGAAAAAAAAATCATTATGCGCGTTATTCAAACCCCCACGCACCCCCGGCCCGGGCCAAAATTACAAGGCATGGTGGTTGGTCACTTATTGTTCACCCCGGGCAAATCCCTTTTTGTCCAGATGGCACTTTTTGAAGGCGACATTGCAGCCCAAACAACCCAAGTGCTGGGGGTTTTGGGGTGATAACGGCTGCAGGCGCGATTTATCTAAAGTCGTAAAACCACTGTTTTTTTTAAAAAATTTTGATGATTTTTTTCCCCAATGAACCAAATTTATGGAAAACCTTTTTGGAGCCACACGCCCGCACGCTCCACCGTTCAGGTAGCTAAATTACCACGTGATGTGTTGGTGGAAATTGAAGCAATCGTCAACAGCCTAAACTCAATTAAGCCCGTTATTTAAATCGTTAATGGGCTAATAGCTAATGGGTTTTAAAAGCTAATGGGTTAAGAGCTAATGGGTTAAGAGCGTAGTTAAGCAATCATCCAATGTATCCACCAAACGGTTTAAATCAACTTGCTGCGTAGCGGGGCACACCAACATCATATTATGAAATGGTGTCAGTAAAACTCCGGGTTAAGTAGGTATAAATGAATGCACTTTCTAATTCATCATGCTGCACTGCACGTGTTTTTACCGCGTTACGGGGATAATGCACAAAACTGCAACTCTAACCGCCCCACCTAAGCGGGTAATATTTCCACAATAGTTTTTTTTTTTTAAGCAGGGCATTTTTTTTGTTCTGGGATCAGCAAGCGCCAACATGTGCTGATAGGCAGCTGGCGTTGCCATTGGGTCAAATTGGCATGAATCGCCGCAAGCGTCATCATATTGCCCGCCAATGTGGTGCCGATGCCAGAATGCCCAGTTGGGCATTGTCTTTATTACTTGTTTTTTTTGCGCAAGCGCCACACTAAAACCATAACCCCCGGGTGGCAGACCACCCGCAAGGGGGTTTCCAAAACCCAAAAAAAATCTGGCGTAATGCCTTGCTTTTTGCCCAGCCCCCAAAGGGCCCCTTTAAAATATGCGTTTCGTCTAGCACTAATAACGTTTCCGTTTGGGTGGTGAGTGTGCCCAACGCCTCAATAAAGCCCGCTTGCGGCAACACCATGCCGCAATTGGTGAGCCGGCTGGGAAAAGGAAACAAGCATATTCGCCCGTTGCAAGTTCGCGCTCTACCGCAGCAATATCGTTAAACGGCACCGCTTTTGTATTTTAAAACCCAGCGCAGTCATTCCCCCAGCAAGCTGCGCGGTTAATAGTACGGTTAATGGTTTCTTCATTCACCCCCATGCACATTCCCATGCATTTTTTCATCAGCCATACCCCCGTCAACAATCCCCGTTCAACCATCGTATCATCTACCGTCCCGGGGGTTAGCCCCCATCAAACACCAGAATTTTTTTTTCCCCCCGTCACCGCGCGCGCCCCAGCAAAACCAAACCGATTCGCGTCTGTCGCCGTGGTGGCAAGCTGCCACTTTGGGAAAAAACCAAAAAATTTCCCCTAACGCGTCCCCCACCTGTGGCGCTAGGGTCGATGGCAACATAGCGGTATAAACCCTCGCGTAGCCTGTTGCGTAATGGCAGCGGCACCGGGTGGGCTATGCCCAAACTTACCTGTATCACCTAAGCAAAAATCAACATATTGGTGATTATCGGCACGGGAAAAAATGCGCGCCTTGCGCTGTTTAAAAAAAGGGGGGGCAGGGTACCCCAATCATTCATCCAGTGCAGGGGCCCCCCCATATAAAAAATGTTGCTGTGCCATTGCGCCAACAAAAACCGATTGTGGATGCAACTGAAAAAACGCGTACGCTCAGCCGCCACCATATGCTTTGCCTGCGTCATTAAGTTGTCGTTTATCGCCATGTTTTGTTACTCCCTATTGTTGCCGGGGCTAATCTAACACTTACCGGGGAACCCATCTAAATGCTTACCTAAATGCGCCCCCAGAGGGGGGTTTTGCTAGCAAATGATTTAAAACTTGTACAAAATTTTATTTGTTGCCAGCGCTCTTTTCGGGGCCCGATTACCCCCTTTAACGCACGACATTGAAACAGATGTTTGTGTGGTGGGGGGGGGGGTTTTTTCCGCCGCGATAGCGTTTTCGGAAAAAGGGTTTTTTTGGTTACGGTGCTGTTTAAAACCATCGGCTTTGGTGCCAGCGGGCGTAACGGTGGGCAGATAATTGCAGGTTTAGCTTGCGAGAAAACCCACCATAAAAAAAAAGCTTGGGTTTGAAGCCGCAAAAAAAGTATGGGACATGACTTTAGAAGCGTTGGGGTTTGGTACCCCGCAAGTTAAACGCTTTAATATCGCGGTGATTTAACCGATGGCTTTTTGGGGGTTTCCACCAGCAAAAAAAAAAGGGCACAATTACAAACGTGGTATGAAAACATGGCGAAGCGTTATCAATCGATGCCGATGCCACTTGGTTACCGCCAACCGATATTCAGCAAGGGGTAAATAGCCCACTTTTTTTTAAGGTTATTACGATAAACGCTCGGGCCCATCTTCACCCCCTTAATTATTGCTTAGGTTTAAAAAAAGGGGTACTAGTTTAGGTGTAAAAATATACCAACATACCACCTTTACCGCAATGCAGCTAAATGACGCCACGCAACCAAATGCTGCAAACACCCTCCTCACCACCAACGCAGGGCTTTAAAAAACACGTTACGTTGTGCTAGCAGGCAATATGTATTTACCCCAATTATCACCCAAATTGGCACCCGCCTTAAAAAAAAAAATTATGCCTGTTGGCACGTACATTATTGCAACGGAGCCTATGGGGGAAAACCCTTAGTACAGCAGCTAACCCCAGTAGAGCTGGGGGTTTGCGCCCCTTTTTTTTAGATTATTTTCGTTTTTGGCCCCATAACCGCATGTTATTTGGCGGCCGCGTGAGCTAAAACACGTTAACGCCACCCCATTTATCGGCCGATACAAAAACGCATGGTGCAAACCTTCCGCAACTCGCTGGCAAAAAAGTCGCCTTCCCTGGGGTGGGTTTTTTTGGGTATCACAATGAATCGCGCGCCAGATTTTGGTCGATTATCACCCCCAAAGTCTTTTCCACAAGGCTTTTGGGGGGTGGCGTTGCGCTTTTAATGGGCTTCCCCGGGAAACTGGTTGCAGAAAAGGAATTACTGGGCAAGCCACACGTTTTGACGTACTTTTCCCAAATACCCCACCATGACTTTCCTTTTGGGGGGCCCGGGGACACCCGCTTTGGTCTTGGGCAGTTTTTGGGATCGTCTGGGGGGATGCCTTAAATTAAAAAGGAAAAAAAACAAACAATATGTTTTTATTTAAATATGTTTTTATTTATTCGTTAGGGTCAATTACCTAAGCGGTTCTCGTGACGATGCTTCCTCCGGCTTTCTTTGGCCCAGGGGTTTTGATTCATCTATTTTGCCGTCATGATTAGCGTCTATCAAATCTTTTTTTTCCCCATGCGCTTGGTGCGCTTTCAAAATTTTCCCGGGCTTATTACACCATCTTGATTGATATCTGTTTTTAAAACCTTTTAGCATGACGCCTTGTTGCTGGCCTGCGTTATCAACGCCCGGGGGCGGTGAAAGTTACCCCTAAACTTAACCCCAGTAAAGCAAAATGTGTTTTTCCCCATGTAAAACCCTTTTAAAATTTAAACCCTTTTAAATTTTTTAAAATATTAATTTTTCCCACCATTGATTAATCACCCCAAAAAATTTAAAACTCACGTGATGGTGCTATAACCCCCCAGCAACTAAACGTTTATCTATAAGTGCGTTTTATCCTTTTAAAACCCCAACTCCCAAAAATTTTTCAAGGTTAGTGTACCCAGTCTATATCGGCAAAGACCCACTCGGTTGGGGCGGCCCCATCGGGAAGACCAGCCCTTTCTTATTGCCTTTTCCCCATACCCCGGGGTAAATGTTACATTGCCCTTTATAATATAGGCTATGAACATTTTAAAAAATCACGGTTTTGCCTTTACAAAATTATTAGTGTTTCTTTTTTTAACTCGTTTTTGCCATCAAATAATGGCTGTCGTCGTGGGGTTGGATATCTATGAAATCCCACCCACATTAGCACTGGGTTTAATTGGGTTTGGGGGTTGTCCCTTTTTTTTGCGTGTGCTTTTTTTTGCTGGGCACGCAGGATCTTTCCCTTTACGTCGATTTTTTGGGCCCCATTAGCCGCTAGTATGTTGTTATTAAACGCCAGCACCCTGATGGTGCTTTCTTTTGGCTGGCTAACGGGTAGCGTCCCTTTTGGGTTTGGCTCTATTATTTTTTTCAGGTGTTGCCCGTGTTTTTAAAACCCTTTTGTTACAACACGCTTTTTGCGCTAATATTCCCGCGCGAGCAGAGTGCGTGCGGCTGGCTTTGGGCCCCGCAGCATTTAAAAGGGGGGTTAGTGTTGGGGGGGGATTGGCGGCCTATTGGTTGGGTTTGGGAGTAAATCCCCGGGGTTTTTCAGTTGCCACCTTGTTTTTTTGGGGGGTGTCATTTCCATCACGCCCCATTCAAATCTATGAGCCTGCAAAACCAAAGGCTCCCCCGTACTAACCAGTATTAAACAAGGCTTAGACTTTGTTTTCAGCCCCAGATTGTGTGCGGGATGGCGCTTGATATGTTTGTTGTGCTATTTGGCGGCGCTATCTCTATGTTGCCCGCCTTCATACACGATGTTTACCACTTGGGCGCAAAACCCCCTTGGGGGTTTTTTTACGTGCGGACCCGCCATTGGTGCTATTCTTACCACCTTTTTGGCTAGCTCCCCCCCCCATTAACCTACACGCAGGGCGCTTTTTTTTTGCGCTGTTGCTGGGTTTGGTAAAAACATTATTGGCTTTGGATTATCCACTAGCGTTTGGGTGGCCGGGGGGTTCTTACTACTTTCTGGTATTTTTATTTTTTTTCCGTTGTGTTCCCAAACAATTATGAAACCCCCAACCCGACCCTATGCGTGGGTCGCGTTGCTTCTATCAATGGCATTTTTTTTGGCTCATCAAACGAATTGGGTTCGTTTGAATCAGGCAAACCGCTCGCGCGTTTGGGGGGTTTTCCCCTGTCATTTTCGGTGGTTTAATGACATTAGCCATTGTTGGCGTAACCGCCAAATTTGCCCAAAACACGTGATTTAAAAGTTACATCAGATACAATAAAAACAAAGACAAAAAAATAGGCACCGAAAAAATTTCTTATGCGTGACATTGACGCCTTATTCGCCGTTTTGGACAGTCCTTTTTTGAAAAGCTTTAAGCTAGTCGGAAAGGATGCCTTTTTTAAAAAAACCAAAGGTTAACAACCGTGTTAAGCCATCAGAAAATTTTGTTGGGCAGCGCATAGCCCCTGCCTATGTTGCAAATGATGGCAAACAAAAAACCCATAAAACATCCTGTTTGTTGGGCAGCCCCCCCAGCGTGCTGCTTTTTGTGCATGCCTACAAAAGGAAAACCCATTCCCAATGGGCGTGCGCCAGCGCCAAAAAAAAGCAGGCGTATATCTTTTGGGTTTTGCTAGAACGTTGGTTAAACACACAGCTAGCCAAAACGACGGCCCCAAAAACACTAACTATGCCGTTTAAATGTATTCATTTAACCAAAAAAACCGATAACCCTTTAATTAATCAAAATCGTTACTTTACTTTTTGCAAAAAGTAAAGTACAGCCAGATGACCACGACAACAACAACGAATATAATCCCCGTCTATGCCTAAAATCATTTTTTTCCCCCCTTTTATTAACATCATTTAAAATCTGAGTAAAATCAGGTATACAAAAATTATATAGCGAAAAAATGCTATTAAGATTATCGTCTCCCCCAGATATATTTCAAGCATTATTTGAACGCTCTATAATTAAATTTAAAAATTAAGCCCATGTTAACCATGTTTGAAGCCCCATCACACCACTTAAAGGGGACTCACCAACCTGTCTAATGTACTCAAAAAGGTGAAGCCTATGCAATTCCCCAAAAATATTGAAGCAGATGTTTTATTAAATGCCCCTTATTTCCGATATGTACCCATTAATACGTCAAGTGCAAATTACCACCGATATGAGTAAAGGTGGGCCGGGGGCCCTTTCGAATTTTTATATCCCCAATACGGAAATGAACCACTTTTTTCCAGTTGCAAACACGCATTAACAAAAAACCTTGCATTTTTAGATAAACACCCAATCAGTTTGAAGGTGCAGACGCACGAAAATCACCTTAACTTTTACGCAAAGTTGAACTTAAATTCTCCGCGCATAATTATTTATTGCAATGGGTGAACCCAAACGTTTATTTTCACGCCGCAACAGCTTATGACATTTTGCGCCATAATGGTGTTGAGCTTGGGAAAAAAAGATTTTTTTAAAAGGTTTTGGGAATATTGTCATTTATTATCTAACTTTAATATTACTCTCGCGAAGTGACTAAATTTAAAAAGGGGAAAACATCCATAAATTTGATAAAAAAAAAAAATAATATCATTATTGGCATATGGTTTTTTTAATGCTTATATGGCGCAATGTTCTTTTTATAATTAACATGAAGGAAGTTGCGGTAATTAAAAAAAAAGCCTTAATTTAGGGAGTTATAAAATGTTTAATTTATCAATTAGTTTAGATTCAGTTGCCCTCGTCACATTTATTGTTAACGTAGCATTAATTGCTGGTTATTTACTATATGTGTTTGGGGGAAAAAAACAAGGGGAAAAACCCAGTTGCTAGCGTGACTGAAATCATCTCAATTTTTTTTGGAAATTCAGGCGCTGATGTGCGTGTTGTTTTTTTTAAATTCCCGGGGCAAAACTAAATTTACAGCGAACATTGAATCGAACCTTTAAAAAAGATGTTTCGTTACTCCAATAAAATTAGAAAGTTATTTAGTCGCGCATGTACACAAAGCGACTGGGAAATCTTGATAAAATTTATTGGCGTTTCCCTGTAAAAAAACCACAATCTGCGACTGCAAACAATAAAGACGACGCGCAACAAAAACGCCTGAACAAGACACTTATTTTCAGACGGGAAAAACAGCCCATTGGCTGAATAAAAAAACTGAAGTGTCTTGGGATGAGTTCGAAGGGACAAAAAAAAAATGATATTCGTCAATTAGTTATTAATCATCTGCAGTCAGAACAGATTACAAGAGTTAAAAATTGAACTGATATAATTTAAAAGTTGGGTTATATTTTAGTATTTAAATATTTTAGTATACTCAGGCTCTACTCATGGGTACTTGTTTTCCTTCACCCGCGCTACGACCCGCAAATGAAGGTGAAGTATACGCAATAATTACGCAACATTATCAACAGAATGCTTTAACAATATGAAACCCAGTATGATTAATAAACTCACCAATTTAGGTGAGCGTTTAGATGAATTAAATCGGCTATTATCAAGCGAAAAAGCCACTCAAGACATGGCAAACTATCAAAAACCATCGCAAGAGCATGCAAAATAACGCCCGTTGTAGAGAATTTCGCGCTTATGTACAAACTGAAGCTGACAAAAAGGGGCGCACGCGATTTAAAAGGCCCCAACATGAAAGAGTTTGCGCAAGAAATTTGAGAGCGGAAAACAAATTAAAAAAACATAGAAGGTGCGTTACAAAAGCTATTGTTACCTAAAGACCCGAATGAAAAAAAAATATTATTTTAGAAATTCGGGGGGGTACGGGGGAGACGAATCTGGTCTTTTGCGGGTGATTTATTTCGCGTAAAAGCCGCTACGCAGAGCCCAACGCTGGAAAGTGGATATTTTATCGGCCAAAAAAGGCGAAGTTGGGGGTTTTTTAAAGAAATCATCCCAAAATTGAGGGTTATGGCGCTTTTCCCAAAAACCAAAATTTGAAAGTGGCGGCCACCGTGTGCAACGTGTGCCAGATCGGAAACACAAGGTAAATTTTTACCCAGTGCTTGCACACCCCAAATTTTTGCCTGAAGTAGATGAAGTCAGCGATGTCGTCATCAACCCAGCCGATATACGCATTGATACTTTTCGCGCATCTGGCGCAGGTGGTCAACATATTAACAAAACTGATTCCGCAGTGCGTATAAACACCCCCAACTGGCATTGTGGTGGAGTGTCAAGATGGGCGCAGCCAACACAGCAACAAAGCACAAGCCATGAGGTTTTTTGGGGGGGGGGATTAAAGCCAAGCAAGTAGATGAACAAAAAAACAAAATAGCCAGTGAAGGGCAATTTAATTGGCTCGGGGCCGCTCAGAGCGCATCCGCACTTAAAAATTACCCGCAGGGGCGCACCGATCCCGGGGTCAATTTAACTTTATATAAAATTGATGCGATTACCGAAGGTGATATGGATGAACATCGGCGCACTGGCAACAGAATATCAAGCAGACTTACTGGAATTTGGGGGGGAAAATTAACACTAAATTAGCAATCAAAATACTGTCTATTTTTGTGTATAGCCTTTACCATTGTTTGGGGGTGGGCTTGCATTTGCATCGCCCCAAAAAGGGGCTGGAGCCTGGTGGTTTTTGCCCCTCCTCCATTTTTAACATGGCTGCCTTTTGGGGGGGGCGGCGGCCTTGCTGGTTTTTTTTGCGCTTTGGCTCAATTATTTAGGGGGTTTTAAAATTTTTTAAATTTTCCCCCCTTTTTTTTATTTCCTTGCCCCTCTTTTTTAAATTGGCATTTGTTTAGTCATTATGATTTAAAAGGGTGTTCAGACCCCGAATCAATATATTTTACTCATGCGTGAATCCCCTCATCAAAAAAACCAGCCTCGTAATTAAAATATTGGGCCTAATGCTTCGCCATGTTAAATTGATTGAAAAATTTTTTAGCAAATAAAATAAACATGCCCAATAAAAAACAAGCCATAAAAAAACTGGTCGTGTTGATTAGCGTTATTGCGACATTGGTACTTGCTGCTTATGCCTTATTCGCGTTTTGCTTGGGTTAAGCGCTCTTTTGGGAGCACCAGTGGTGGCGACCCCCAAATGAAATGATTACCTTTATTACAATGGGCTTTTTTTTGGGGCTCGGTGGGCTGGCGGGCTTACTTTTCACTGTGGTTTAATTTTTTTTTGGGCCCACCCCCTCCCCCCCGTGCGCCCCCCATTTTGTTATTTTCTGTTTGATATGGGGCATACTGCTGCAGGTTTTTTTTTCGAGTTTAATTGACCAGTTTTATTGACTTCAATTTATCAATAGTATTTATTTGCATTACACTGGTTATTACGCTGTACCTTGGTATTCTAGCGATTAATAATCAATATTTTTTAATGAGAAATCTGCATGATTTTAAAAAAATTTGGGGCCTTTTTAATTCGTAACATTTGAAGGGGCAGCTGAAGCCCCAAATTTTTTGGACGGGCTGGTTAAGTGGCGTTGCCCAAAAAATATTGGCTTTTTGGAGGTCTACATTACTGTTGGGGGGCGCTACCCAGCCGTTTTTTTGGGGGCGGCTTTGGGAGCCACGTTTTTCCCCCTTTTTTTATGTGGGTTACACAAGGTTATTGGTTGTTAGTTTTTTTTTTGTTGGGGGAAATATGGTGTTGCGGGGGAATAAAATATTAGGTTTTAACGCTATCACCCCGTGTTTTTTTCACTTGTTATAGGCGAAAAAACCCCCCCCCAACCTAGCCTCAGGTGCGCAGCACAACTTGTTTGGCTTGGTTGGTTTGCCATTAATTTTTGCTGACTGGGCTTTTTTATCCCATTAGGGGAAAATTTTTTTGGGCGCATTCCACAGGCGTTATTTCGCACTGAATGGCGTGAAAAAATTTTTTTTATTTTTTAATTAGCAGCCTATTAGTACCCCAGCTTGGCGTTTTATCACTCGCCCCTTCAATGGCGATTGTACAACACACGCAAAATTGGGATTTTAGGCAACTTTTTTGCAAATCAACCCAAAGGTGCAAGTAATAGAAGTTAT
>WNWK01033451.1:0-21148 GCA_009830355.1 Cherax destructor | reverse complement strand
GTCATGCTTTACAACATGTTGTAGTCCATCTTCCAGTAGCTTGAAGTAGCTTCAATCATGCTTGAGTCGGTTTAAGTAGGCCTAACATGCTTCGAAGTCATGCTTCTGAAGTCATGCTTGAAGTCATGCTTTGAAGTCATGGCTTTGAAGTCATCTTCTGAAGTCAGCTTGAAGTCAGGCTTCTAAGTCAGCTTCTGAAGTCATGCTTCTGAAGTCAGCTTCAGGTCATGCTTCAAGTCATGCTTCTGAAGTCATGCTTCTGAAGTCAGCTTCTGAAGTCATGCTTCTGAAGTCATGCTTCTGAAGTCATGCTTCTGAAGTCATGCTTCGAAGTCATGCTTCTGAAGTCATGCTTAGTCATGTAAGTCATGCTTCTGAAGTCATGCTTCTGAAGTCATGCTTCTGAAGTCATGCTTCTGAAGTCATGCTTCTGAAGTCATGCTTCTGAAGTCATGCTTCTGAAGTCATGCTTCTGAAGTCAGGCTTCTGAAGTCATGCTTCTGAAGTCATGCTTCTGAAGTCATGCTTCTGAAGTCATGCTTCTGAAGTCATGCTTCTGAAGTCATGAATCATGCTCTGAAGTCATGCTTCTGAAGTCATGCTTCTGAAGTCATGCTTCTGAAGTCATGCTTCTGAAGTCATGCTTCTGAAGTCATGCTTCTGAAGTCAGCTTCTGAAGTCATGCTTCGAGTCATGCTGAAGTCATGCTTCTGAAGTCATGCTTCTGAAGTCATGCTTCTGAAGTCATGCTTCTGAAGTCATGCTTCTGAAGTCATGCTTCTGAAGTCATGCTTCTGAAGTCATGCTTCTGAAGTCATGCTTCTGAAGTCATGCTTCTGAAGTCATGCTTCTGAAGTCATGCTTCTGAAGTCATGCTGAAGTCATGCTTCTGAAGTCATGCTTCTGAAGTCATGCTTCTGAAGTCAGGCTTCTGAAGTCATGCTTCTGAAGTCATGCTTCTGAAGTCATGCTTCTGAAGTCATGCTTCTGAAGTCATGCTTCTGAAGTCATGCTTCTGAAGTCAGGCTTCTGAAGTCATGCTTCTGAAGTCATGCTTCTGAAGTCATGCTTCTGAAGTCATGCTTCTGAAGTCATGCTTCTGAAGTCATGCTTCTGAAGTCATGCTTCTGAAGTCATGCTTCTGAAGTCAGGCTTCTGAAGTCATGCTTCTGAAGTCATGCTTCTGAAGTCAGTTCTAAGTCATGCTTCTGAAGCTTCATGCTTCTGAAGTCATGCTTCGTGAAGTCATGCTTCTGGAAGTCATGCTTCTGAAGTCATGCTTCTGAAGTCAGCTTGAAGTCAGCTTCTGAAGTCAGGCTTGAGTCAGCTTCTGAGTCAGCTTGAAGTCAGCTTCTGAAGTCATGCTTCTGAAGTCATGCTTCTGAAGTCATGCTTCTGAAGTCAGCTCAGTCAGCTTGAAGTCAGCTTCTAGTCAGGCTTCTGAAGTCATGCTTCTGAAGTCAGCTTCTGAAGTCATGCTTGAAGTCATGTTGAAGTCATGCTTCTGAAGTCATGCTTCTGAAGTCATGCTTCTGAAGTCAGCTTCTGAAGTCAGCTTCTGAAGTCAGCTCTGAAGTCAGCTTTGAAGTCATGCTTCTGAAGTCATGCTTCTGAAGTCATGCTTCTGAAGTCATGCTTCTGAAGTCATGCTTCTGAAGTCAGGCTTGAAGTCATGCTTCTGAAGTCATGCTTCTGAAGTCATGCTTCTGAAGTCATGCTTCTGAAGTCAGCTTGAAGTCAGGCTTCTGAAGTCAGGCTTCTGAAGTCAGCTTGAGTCAGGCTTGAAGTCATTGAAGTCGCTTCGAGTCAGCTTCGAAGTCAGGCTTGAAGTCATGCTTCTGAAGTCAGGCTTCTGAAGTCATGCTTCTGAAGTCATGCTTCTGAAGTCATGCTTCTGAAGTCATGCTTCTAAAGTCATTCTGAAGTCATGCTTCTAAAGTCAGGCTTCGAAGTCATGTTTAAAGTCATGCTTCTGAAGTCATGCTTCTAAAGTCATGCTTCTGAAGTCAGGCTTCTAAAGTCAGGCTTCTGAAATCAGTCTTCTGAAGTCATGCTTCTGAAGTCATGCGTCTGAAGTCATGCTTCTAAAGTCAGGCTTCTGAAGTCATGCTTCTGAAGTCATGCTTCTAAAGTCATGCTTCTAAAGTCATGCTTCTGAAGTCATGCTTCTGAAGTCAGGCTTCTGAAGTCATGCTTCTAAAGTCATGCTTCTGAAGTCATGCTTCTAAAGTCATGCTTCTGAAGTCAGGCTTCTAAAGTCAGGCTTCTGAAGTCAGGCTTCTGAAGTCATGCTTCTGAAGTCATGCTTCTGAAGTCATGCTTCTAAAGTCATGCTTCTGAAGTCATGCTTCTAAAGTCATGCTTCTAAAGTCAGGCTTCTGAAGTCATGCTTCTGAAGTCATGCTTCTGAAGTCATGCTTCTAAAGTCAGGCTTCTGAAGTCATGCTTCTGAAGTCATGCTTCTAAAGTCAGGCTTCTAAAGTCAGGCTTCTGAAGTCATGCTTCTGAAGTCATGCTTCTAAAGTCATGCTTCTGAAGTCAGGCTTCTGAAGTCATGCTTCTAAAGTCAGGCTTCTGAAGTCATGCTTCTGAAGTCAGGCTTCTGAAGTCATGCTTCTGAAGTCATGCTTCTAAAGTCAGGCTTCTAAAGTCAGGCTTCTGAAGTAATGCTTCTAAAGTCAAGCTTCTGAAGTCATGCTTCTGAAGTCAGGCTTCTGAAGTCATGCTTCTGAAGTCATACTTCTGAAGTCATGCTTCTAAAGTTAGGCTTCTGAAATCATGCTTCTAAAGTCAGGCTTCTAAAGTCAGGCTTCTGAAGTATTGCTTCTGAAGTCAGGCTTCTAAAGTCAGGCTTCTGAAGTCAGGCTTCTAAAGTCAGGCTTCTGAAGTCATGCTTCTGAAGTCATGCTTCTGAAGTCATGCTTCTGAAGTCATGCTTCTGAAGTCAGGCTTCTGAAGTCATGCTTCTAAAGTCAGGCTTCTGAAGTAATGCTTCTGAAGTCAGGCTTCTAAAGTCAGGCTTCTGAAGTCAGGCTTCTTAAGTCATGCTTCTAAAGTCATGCTTCTGAAGTCATGCTTCTGAAATCATGCTTCTAAAGTCAGGCTTCTGAAGTCATGCTTCTAAAGTCATGCTTCTGAAGTCATGCTTCTGAAATCATGCTTCTGAAGTCAGGCTTCTGAAGTCATACTTCTAAAGTCAGGCTTCTGAAGTAATGCTTCTGAAGTCAGGCTTCTAAAGTCAGGCTTCTGATGTCAGGCTTCTAAAGTCATGCTTCTAAAGTCATGCTTCTAAAGTCATGCTTCTGAAGTCATGCTTCTGAAGTCAGGCTTCTGAAGTCATGCTTCTAAAGTCAGGTTTCTGAAGTAATGCTTCTGAAGTCAGGCTTCTAAAGTCAGGCTTCTGAAGTCAGGCTTCTGAAGTCAGGCTTCTAAAGTCAGGCTTCTGAAGTCAGGCTTCTGAAGTCATGCTTCTAAAGTCAGGCTTCTGAAGTCATGCTTCTAAAGTCAGGCTTCTGAAGTCATGCTTCTGAAGTCATGGGACCCATTTATTCCCAATATACAAGAGTTGGGATCAGTTCAAGTCAATAATAATAATAATAATAATAATAATAATAATAATAATAATAATAATAATAATAATAATAATAATAATAATAATAATAATAATAATAATAATAATAATATTAACTTTATTTCAGCATGATACATGTTTGTACAAAGGAGTATAATAACTGGGTAAACATGCCAAAAGCCCCTTTATACGCAGAGTATTTCGGGCAAACTTAATTTAAGACTAACTTGAGAAGGATTGGAACCCATTCCACCTCACTTAATTGTCTAATGATCAGTGTTCCTGCGAAGTTGCTATTGGTAGCATACTTATGTTCACTGATTCCATCCCCTTGCATATAATATCATTTATTATACATATACATGTACAAACTCATGCATATACATCCTCTCTCTTCCTCACGTTCCATCTAACCAAATTACCTCACCTTCCCTTAGTACATTACTGGTATACAAACCTGGAGAGTTGATGAGATATATGCAACACCTGAGTATCTTTCTTGAGATGTTTCTTCACCCAATACGAAGAATATAGACAATATAAACTGGAGAGGTAATTTTGAGGAGTCCCTTAGCCCATCCTTGGGTCACTAGACCTTGGTGGAACATTGTTGACACAGTAAATAAAAGATGAAAGTGATCACTAAGGTTAAACTCCAGCAAATTAATGAAATAGTGCTGGGGAGGGAGACGAGGAATGGTGCTGGGGAGGGAGACGAGGAATGGTGCTGGGGAGGGAGACGAGGAATGGTGCTGGGGAGGGAGACGAGGAATGGTGCTGAGGAGGGAGACGAGGAATGGTGCTGGGGAGGGAGACGAGGAATGGTGCTGGGGAGGGAGACGAGGAATGGTGCTGAGGAGGGAGACGAGGAATGGTGCTGGGGAGGGAGACGAGGAATGGTGCTGGGGAGGGAGACGAGGAATGGTGCTGAGGAGGGAGACGAGGAATGGTGCTGGGGAGGGAGACGAGGAATGGTGCTGGGGAGGGAGACGAGGAATGGTGCTGAGGAGGGAGACGAGGAATGGTGCTGGGGAGGGAGACGAGGAATGGTGCTGGGGAGGGAGACGAGGAATGGTGCTGGGGAGGGAGACGAGGAATGGTGCTGGGGAGGGAGACGAGGAATGGTGCTGGGGAAGGGAGACCAGGAATGGTGCTGGGGAAGGAGACGAGGAATGGTGCTGGGGAAGGAGACCAGGAATGGTGCTGGGGAAGGGAGACGAGGAATGGTGCTGGGGAGGGAGACGAGGAATGGTGCTGGGGAGGGAGACGAGGAATGGTGCTGGGGAAGGGAGACGAGGAATGGTGCTGGGGAGGGAGACGAGGAATGGTGCTGGGGAGGGAGACGAGGAATGGTGCTGGGGAAGGAGACCAGGAATGGTGCTGGGGAAGGGAGACGAGGAATGGTGCTGGGGAAGGGAGACGAGGAATGGTGCTGGGGAAGGGAGACCAGGAATGGTGCTGGGGAAGGAGACCAGGAATGGTGCTGGGGAAGGGAGACGAGGAATGGTGCTGGGGAAGGAGACCAGGAATGGTGCTGGGGAAGGAGACCAGGAATGGTGCTGGGGAAGGGAGACGAGGAATGGTGCTGGGGAAGGGAGACCAAGAATGGTGCTGGGGAAGGGAGACCAGGAATGGTGCTGGGGAAGGGAGACCAGGAATGGTGCTGGGGAAGGGAGACGAGGAATGGTGCTGGGGAAGGGAGACCAGGAATGGTGCTGGGGAAGGGAGACCAGGAATGGTGCTGGGGAAGGGAGACGAGGAATGGTGCTGGGGAGGGAGACGAGGAATGGTGCTGGGGAGGAGACGAGGAATGGTGCTGGGGAAGGAGACGAGGAATGGTGCTGGGGAGGGAGACGAGGAATGGTGCTGGGGAGGGAGACGAGGAATGGTGCTGGGGAAGGGAGACCAGGAATGGTGCTGGGGAAGGGAGACGAGGAATGGTGCTGGGGAAGGGAGACGAGGAATGGTGCTGGGGAAGGGAGACCAGGAATGGTGCTGGGGAAGGGAGACCAGGAATGGTGCTGGGGAAGGGAGACCAGGAATGGTGCTGGGGAAGGGAGACCAGGAATGGTGCTGGGGAAGGAAGACCAGGAATGGTGCTGGGGAAGGGAGACCAGGAATGGTGCTGGGGAAGGGAGACCAGGAATGGTGCTGGGGAAGGGAGACCAGGAATGGCGCTACTTAGCATCAGACAACAAAAAGAATCTAAAAGTAACAATACACCAAACTTGTCCACTGAAAAACAAACGAAGAGAATAACATCCACAGAACATGGTTACATTCATGACAGCATATTCAAGAAACTTAACATAAATGAGGACAGTCTTTGAGTATGCAGTGCCAGTGTTGAACCCTCGCCTTGCCAAACAAATTTCAGAGGTGTGTATATATAACAGAGCTAAACTGACCTAAGAGGAAAGACTCCATGAGACTGACATCTTTTAAAGGGAAGAATAGAGATCAAGAAGCGATATTTATAATACGTAAAATGCTCTGGGGACACAGACGAGGAAAGATCCTCCAGTATGGCAGAACACTGCTGGAACACTGCTGGAACACTGCTGGAACACTGCTGGAACACTGCTGGAACACTACTGGAACACTGCTGGAACACTGCTGGAACACTGCTGGAACACTGCTGGAACACTGCTGGAACACTGCTGGAACACTGCTGGAACACTGCTGGAACACTGCTGGAACACTGCTGGAACACTGCTGGAACACTGCTGGAACACTACTGGAACACTGCTGGAACACTGCTGGAACACTGCTGGAACACTACTGGAACACTGCTGGAACACTGCTGCAACACTGCTGGAACACTGCTGGAACACTGCTGGAACACTACTGGAACACTGCTGGAACACTACTGGAACACTGCTGGAACACTGCTGGAACACTGCTGCAACACTGCTGGAACACTGCTGCAACACTGCTGGAACACTGCTGGAACACTGCTGGAACACTGCTGGAACACTGCTGCAACACTGTTGGAACACTGCTGGAACACTGCTGGAACACTGCTGGAACACTGCTGGAACACTGCTGGAACACTGCTGGAACACTGCTGGAACACTGCTGGAACACTGCTGGAACACTGCTGGAACACTGCTGGAACACTGCTGGAACACTGCTGGAACACTGCTGGAACACTACTGGAACACTGCTGGAACACTACTGGAACACTGCTGGAACACTGCTGCAACACTGCTGCAACACTGCTGGAACACTGCTGGAACACTGCTGGAACACTGCTGGAACACTGTTGGAACACTGCTGGAACACTGCTGGAACACTACTGGAACACTGCTGGAACACTACTGGAACACTGCTGGAACACTACTGGAACACTGCTGGAACACTGCTGGAACACTGCTGGAACACTACTGGAACACTGCTGGAACACTGCTGGAACACTGCTGGAACACTACTGGAACACTGCTGGAACACTGCTGGAACACTGCTGGAACACTGCTGGAACACTGCTGGAACACTACTGGAACACTGCTGGAACACTACTGGAACACTGCTGGAACACTGCTGGAACACTGCTGCAACACTGCTGGAACACTGCTGGAACACTGCTGGAACACTGCTGAAACACTGCTGGAACACTGTTGGAACACTGCTGGAACACTGCTGGAACACTACTGGAACACTGCTGGAACACTACTGGAACACTGCTGGAACACTACTGGAACACTGCTGGAACACTGCTGGAACACTGCTGGAACACTACTGGAACACTGCTGGAACACTGCTGGAACACTGCTGGAACACTGCTGGAACACTGCTGGAACACTACTGGAACACTGCTGGAACACTGCTGGAACACTGCTGGAACACTACTGGAACACTGCTGGAACACTGCTGGAACACTGCTGGAACACTGTTGGAACACTGCTGGAACACTGCTGGAACACTACTGGAACACTGCTGGAACACTGCTGGAACACTACTGGAACACTGCTGCAACACTGCTGGAACACTGCTGGAACACTGCTGGAACACTGCTGGAACACTGCTGGAACACTGCTGGAACACTGCTGCAACACTGCTGCAACACTGCTGGAACACTGCTGGAACACTGCTGGAACACTGCTGGAACACTACTGGAACACTGCTGGAACACTGCTGGAACACTGCTGGAACACTGCTGGAACACTGCTGGAACACTGCTGGAACACTGCTGCAACACTGCTGGAACACTGCTGGAACACTGCTGGAACACTACTGGAACACTGCTGGAACACTGCTGGAACACTACTGGAACACTGCTGGAACACTGCTGGAACACTGCTGGAACACTGCTGGAACACTGCTGGAACACTACTGGAACACTGCTGGAACACTGCTGGAACACTACTGGAACACTGCTGGAACACTGCTGGAACACTGCTGGAACACTGCTGGAACACTGCTGGAACACTGCTGCAACACTGCTGGAACACTGCTGGAACACTGCTGGAACACTAATGGAACACTAATGGAACACTGCTGGAACACTACTGGAACACTGCTGGAACACTGCTGGAACACTGCTGGAACACTGCTGGAACACTGCTGGAACACTACTGGAACACTGCTGGAACACTGCTGGAACACTACTGGAACACTGCTGGAACACTGCTGGAACACTGCTGGAACACTGCTGGAACACTGCTGGAACACTGCTGGAACACCGCTAGAAGCCTTCAAGAAGAAACTGGACAAGTATCTTCACCAAGTGCCAGGTCAACTGGGCTGTGTTGGATATGTGGGGCAGCGGGCCTCCAGCAGCAACAGCCTGGTTGACCAGGCAAGCACCAGACGAGCCTGGCCCATGGCCGGAATCTGAGAGTAGAGAGACTCTCGAAACTCATCAAAGGTATGTCAGAGATATACATAAATGGAAAAAGAATTAAGTAAACTTATGGTATACTCCAAAAGCTATGAGTCTGACTCTGGTTCACTCCAAAAAGACTTGTGGACACCTCCATTATTAAAAGACTTGTGGACACCTCCATTATTAAAAGACTGGCACAAATTCTCTCCCATTTTAAGGCTGAGTTCAGCAACATTAGTCTCCACAAGATTTACGTAACTCGATCAATCTCCACTTGAGTCATGACCAACTTTATCACACTTCAGAGAATTTGTGACTCTCTCCATTACAGTCAAGAATGGAGATAAATGGTATAAAATACCGACACGATGGAAAAATAGACACATATACAGTATAATGCGATTCTTTATTGACTGGTCTAGTGGCTTACGCGCTGACCTGGAGTTTTATAATTTGCTTGCCGCGAGTTCAACCCCACCCGTACCGTGGTTTCTTTATCGACTACGTTTCGCCCACACAGTGGTCTTTATCAAGTCAAAAATAGATATGTTTGTGACTTGATAAAGCCCACTGTGTGGGCGGATAGTCAATAAAGGATCCCATTACGCTGTATTTGAGTCTATTTTCCCAGAGTCAAGAATACGAGCAGTCTGTCACTCCAGATATCCCGGACTACACTGTCACTCCAGATATCCCGGACTACACTGTCACTCCAGATATCCCGGACTACACTTTCATACTTCTAAAAGCTTCTTGCTTATTGTCGAACCATATTATTATTATTATTATTATCAAAAAGAAGCGCTAAACCACAGGGGTGTCGAACCATAGAAAGCTCACCTTGGTTCTCTCCACCGCATACCTGGAGTATATCTGGAGAGGGTTTCGGGGGTCAACGCACCCGCGCCCCAGTATGTGGCCAGGCCTCATGGTGGATCAGGGCCTGATCAACAAGGCTGTTACTGTTGGCCGCACGAAACCCGACGTACGAACCACAGCCCGGCTGGTCAGGTACTGACTTTAGGTGCTTGTCCAGTGCCTGCTTGAAGACAGCCAGGGGTATATTGGTAATCCCCCTTATGTATGCTGGGAGGCAGTTGAACAGTCTTGGGCCCCTGACACTTACTGTGTTGTCTCTTATCGTGCTTGTGGCACCCCTGCTTTTCATTGGGGGGGATGTTGCATCGCCTGCCGAGTCTTTTGCTTTCATAGTGAGTGATTTTCGTGTGCAAGTTTGGTACTAATCCCTCGAGAATTTTCCAAGTGAATATTATCATGTATCTCTCCCGCCTGCGTTCTAGGGAGTACAGGTTGAAGAACTTCAAGTGTTCCCAGTAATTGAGGTGTTTTATCGCAATTATGCGTGCCGTGAAGGTTCTCTGTACATTTGCTAGGCCAGCAATTTCACCTGCCTTGAAAGGTGCAGTTAGTGTGCAGCAATATTCCAGCCTAGATAGAACAAGCGACCTGAAAAGTGTCAACATGGGCTTGGCGTTACTAGTTTTGAAAGTTCTCATTATCCATCCTGTCATTTTTCTAGCAGATGCGATCGATACAATGTGGTGGTGTCTGAAGGTGAGAAGGTGAGATCCTCTGACATTACCACTCCCAGGTCTTTCACATTAGTTTTTCGCTCTATTGTGTGGTTGGAATTTGTTTTATACTCCGATACAGTATTAATTTCCTCACGTTTTCCATATCGGAGTAATTAAAATTTCTCCTCATTGAACTTCATATTGTTTTCTGCGGCCCATTTAAAGATTTGGTTGATGTCCGCCTGGAGTTTTGCGGTATCTTCTATGGAGGACACTGTCATGCAAATTCGGGTGTCATCTGCAAAGAAAGACACGGTGCTGTGGCTTACATCTATGTCTATGTCAGATATGAGGAAGAGGAACAAGATGGGAGCGAGTACTGTGCCTTGTGGAACAGAGCTTTTCACCGTAGCCGCGTCAGACTTTACTCTGTTTACTACTATTCTTTGTGTTCTATTCGTTAGGAAATTATAGATCCATCTACCAACTTTTCCTGTTATTCCTTTATCACACATTTCGTGTGCTATTAAACCATGGTCACACTTGTCATTGTCAAAAGCTTTTGCAAAGTCTGTGTATACTACTCTGCATTTTGTTTGTCTTTTAGAGCATCCACGACCTTGTCATAGTGGTCCAGTAGTTGGGACAGGCAGGAGCTACTGGCTCTAAACCCATGCTGTCCTGGGTTGTGTAACTGGTGGGTATCTAGATGGGTGGCGATCTTGCTTCTTAGAACCCTTTCAAAGATATTTATGATTTGGGACGTTAGTGCTATTGATCTGTAGTTCTTTGCTATTGCTTTATTGCGCCTTTTGTGGAGTGGGGCTATGTCTATTGTTTTTAGTAACTGCGGGACGACCCTTGTGTCCATGCTCCCTCTCCATAGGATGTTAAAAGCACGTGATAAGGGCTTCTTGCAGTTCTTGATGAACACTGAGTTCCATGAGTCTGGGCCAGGGGCAGAATGCATGCAAGAGATTTTGTAGTTATATTCATTAAACGCCTAAAAACAGAGACCATTCTTTGACACTCTAGAAGACGTCTATTCCAATTAGTCATTCCTCAGAAGGCTTCCAGATTTTCTCCAATACTTTCCAAAAAGCTTGTTCTCCATTCAGTCAAATTAAGGAGTACTTCTAGCCCGTACTGACGCTCACCTGACCATAAACCTTGTGATTATTTATATAAAGCACTAGAAGATTGATTCATGAACCCCAAGATTCTCTGCTATGGTCAGTATTCTTAAGTCCAATATATTCAGACTCCAGATGATTTGGAAGAGGCGTCTTACACATTTTAGAGAATTTTTGACTCTCTTTCCGTCAAAACCCACCCAATCATAATGTCATCATTCCAAGAGGCCGCCAGACGTGTTTGTTACATGCCACGTGGATTGCAGAACAATCCATCACACACCAGTTGGCTTGCAGCCCCGTCCATTGTACCATAAAACTTGCACCCTCATCTATCACACGCCCAAAAAAACTTACATCTCCTTGCATCATACACCAGAAGTTTGCATTGCTATCCATCACGGACCTGGAGACTTGCACCATAATCCGTCACTTCAGAAGGCTTACAGCGCTCTCCTTAATAAACAACATAGTTTGAGGCAACAATGGCACAACAGATGGCTTACCTGCAGTATACCTGGCCACACGCAAACCGACGTACGAGCTACAGCCCGGCTGATCGGGTACTGATAGGTGCCTGCCCAGCACCTTGAAGACAGCCAGGGGTCTATTGGTAATCCCTCGTATGTATACTGGGAGGCAGTTGAACAGTCTTGGGCCCCTGACACTTACTGTGTTGTCTCTTAGTGTATACGTGGCGCCCCTGCTTTTCATTGGGGGGATGTTGCATCTTCTGTCGAGTCTTTTGTTTTCATAGGGAGTGATTTTCGTTTGCAAATTTGGGACTAGTCCTTCTAGGATTTTTCAAGTGTATGTTATCATGTATCTTTCTCGCCTGCGTTTCAGGAAATACATATCAAGGGACTTCAACCATTCCCAGTAATTTAGGTGCTTTATCACACATATGTGTGCCATGAAAGTTCTCTGTACATTCTCCACGTCAGCAATTTCGCCTGCCTTGAAAGCGGCCGTTATTGAACAGTAATTTTCCAGCCTAGAGAGAACAAGCGATTTGAAGAGAATCATCATGAGCTTGGCATTCCTAGTTTTGAAGGTTCTCATTATCCATCCAATCATTTTCCTAGCAGATGTGGTGGATACATTATTGTGATCTTTAAAGTGAGATCCTCTGACATTATCACTCCCAGGTCCTTCCTCTTAGCCAAATGAATCTCAGTCCAGAAAATTTGTAGAATCATAGCACAATCCAACACTTTTCAGAAGGCTTCTAGTTCCATCTTTTACACACGAAATTTGCAGTTGAACACATCACACACTATAAGGTATACAACACCATCTGTCGCATTCCAGGTTTCCAGTGTTACTCGTCACACTCCAGAATGCTGGTTGCTTATCTCCGTCACACTCCAGAATGCTGGTTGCTTATCTTCGTCACACTTAAGAACTTTACAACCCCCTCTGACACACTAGAAGGATTTTAATGGAAAGATAAACACTTAATCAGTATAATGTGATCCTTTATTGACAACGTTTCGCCCACGCAGTGGGCTTTATCGAGACACAAACAGATCTACCTGGATAAATGATACAAGAGTATTTATAGGATTTAGTCAGGTGGAGAATGCTGGGTCAGGTGGAGAATGCTGGGTCAGGTGGAGAATGCTGGGTCAGGTGGAGAATGCTGGGTCAGGTGGAGAATGCTGGGTCAGGTGGAGAATGCTGGGTCAGGTGGAGAATGCTGGGTCAGGTGGAGAATGCTGGGTCAGGTGGAGAATGCTGGGTCAGGTGGAGAATGCTGCATGTGACAATCTTCAAAGAAGGATTTTAAACCCATTATATTATATTCAAGACGTCAAATGGTCATCCCTATACAATTCAAAAGCCATATATTGTCATACACCAAAAGACTCATAGTTTTCGCCCCTACAGTAAAGGATGTTACTGTCATGCTAAGATGCGCTGTAAATTATAGTTAATATTGTCGTGTTTATGAAGCACTTCGCTTACTACATCACTCCGCATAATACATCTGTCAACTTCAGAAGTCATGTAGTCTGTAATGTTATTCTCTCACACTCTAGTATGAATATAGCCAACTCAGTCACACTACAATAAACATACTTTATAAATTAGTCACGTTGCTGATGACATTTGGCCTCCTACTCTGCCACACTCAAACATCCTTATTTACCCCCTCTGTCACACTGCACTTTACCAAAGTATGAAATGCTTGAGACTTATGTCCTTCTCCATATGAATCCCGTCCCTTCCCATCGTCAACTCCAGAAAGCATATTACTCACTCTGTCCCTGGCAAGATGCCTTGTAGCCCACTCTGCCACACTCCAGAGGATTTGTAGCCTACTCTTTCATAAGAACAAAGAAGCACCTCAGCAGTCCTACTGGCCCATGCTAGGCAGGTCTTCCTCAGATCCAACCCTTCTCAATAAAATCTAAGTCTTCTCAAATTAGGAAGACTTCTGGCAGACTGTCACACTCTGGGAGAGACGCAACTTAAAGATTTGTGGGAAATTATCAAGCACCAGAAACTATGATGATTCACACACACGTTGGCTGTATGTATTGTTGAAACGTTTCGCCTACACAGTAGGCTTCTTCAGTCAAACAGAGAGGCTTGCTGTCCACTCCTCTCCACTAATAATATAATATCTTTATTTACTACAAGTACAAGGTATAGACCAAAGCTGACATCAATGACATGCTTTTATATAGAAAGCCCCTTGTTATGCAGAGCAGTTTTATCCCAGGATGCGACCCACACCAGTCCACTAACACCCTGGTACCCATTTTACTGATGGGAAACATACACAACCGGTGTAAGGAATTACGCCGGGAATCGAACCCGGACCTTCACCGTGTGAAGCGAGAGCATTAGCCACAAGGCCACGGGACACCGTATGGATGATCAACTACTATTAAAGAAAATACAAAGATTTAATGGCCTATATAAATAGTAATTCAAATGGTTGTTAAGCATCAGCCAAAATAAGCATAAAGCATTGAAAATATAAATTAAAAAAAAAATGGAAACGAGTGGTATTGGAAGCATAACTTGACCAAGCCTGGCAGTGTCTACCTGGAGTCTACCTGGAAAGAATTCCAGGGGTCAACGCCCCCGCGGCCCGGTCCGTGACCAGGCCTCCTGTTGGACCAGAGCCTGATCAACCAGGCTGTTACTGCTGGCCGCACGCAGTCCAACGTACGAACCACAGCCTGGCTGGTCAGGTACCGACTTTAGGTGCCTGTCCAGTGCCTGCTTGAAGACAGCCAGGGGTTTGTTGGTAATCCCCCTGATGTATGCTGGGAGGCAGTTGAACAATCTTGGGCCCCTGACACTTATTGTGTTGTCCCTCAACGTGCTAGTGGCACCCCTGCTTTTCATTGGGGGGATGTTACATCGCCTGCTGAGTCTTTTGCTTTCGTAGGGAGTGATTTTTGTGTGCAAGTTTGGTACTAAGCCCTCGAGAATTTTCCATGTGTATATAATAATGTATCTCTCCCGCCTGCGTTCTAGAGAGTACAGGTTTAGGAACTTCAAGCGTTCCCAGTAGTTGAGGTGGTTTATCGCACTTATGCGTATGGTGAAGGTTCTCTGCACATTTTCAAGGTCAGCAATTTCACCCGCCTTGAAAGGTGCAGTTAGTGTGCAGCAATATTCCAGCCTAGATAGAACAAGCGATCTGTAAAGTGTCAACATGGGCTTGGCATCCCTGGTTTTGAAGGTTCTCATTATCCATCCTGTCATTTTTCGAGCAGATGCAATTGCTACTTTGTTATGGTCCTTGAAGGTGAGATCCTCTGACATGATCACTCCCAGGTCTTTGACATTAGTTTTTCGCTCTATTGTGTGGTTGGAATTAGTTTTGTACTCCGATGAGATTTTAATTTCTTCACGTTTTCCGTATCTGAGTAATTGAAATTTCTCGTCATTGAACTTCATATTGTTTTCTGCAGCCCATTTAAAGATTTGGTTTATGTTTGCTTGGAGTCTTGCAGTGTCTTCAACGGTGGACACTGTCATACAGATTCGGGTGTCATCTGCAAAGGAAGACACAGCACTGTGGCTTATATCCCTGTCAATATCTGATATGAGGATGAGGAATAGGATGGGAGCAAGTACTGTGCCTTGTGGAACAGAGCTGCCTCAGACTTTACTCTGTTGACTACTACTCTTTGTGTTCTACATGTTAGGAAATTATAGATCCATCTACCAACTTTTCCTGTTATTCCTTTATCACGCATTTTGTGTGCTATTAGTGTGCCAGAGCATGATCAACCAGGCTTTTACTGCTGGCCGCACGCAAGCTAGCAGCACTCATAATTACCTCCAAATGTTAGTCTTGCCCATCCCATTAATTTTCTTGGAGTCGAGACGCAGAAAACCCGACCACTGTTCGAACTGTCTCTCAAGACCTGGAAAACAGAGAGAAATCAGAGATATGATCACGACAAATGTAATACAGAGGGAAGACAAGGTTAGACTGCTTACCATGACGAAGCTCCGGACTGCTTACCATCATGAAGCTCCGGACTGCTTATCATCACGAAGCTCCGGACTGCTTATCATCACGAAGCTCCGGACTGCTTATCATCACGAAGCTCCGGACTGCTTATCATCACGAAGCTCCGGACTGCTTATCATCATGAAGCTCCGGACTGCTTATCATCATGAAGCTCCGGACTGCTTATCATCACGAAGCTCCAGACTGCTTATCATCACGAAGCTACGGACTGCTTATCATCACGAAGCTCCGGACTGCTTACCATCATGAAGCTCCGGACTGCTTATCATCACGAAGCTCTGGACTACTTACCATCATGAAGCTCCGGACTGCTTATCATCACGAAGCTCTGGACTGCTTATCATCATGAAGCTCCGGACTGCTTATCATCACGAAGCTACGGACTACTTACCATAATGAAGCTCCGGACTGCTTATCATCACGAAGCTCTGGACTGCTTATCATCATGAAGCTCCGGACTGCTTATCATCACGAAGCTACGGACTACTTACCATCATGAAGCTCCGGACTGCTTATCATCACGAAGCTCCGGACTGCTTATCATCACGAAGCTCTGGACTGCTTATCATCATGAAGCTCCGGACTGCTTACCATCACGAAGCTCCGGACTGCTTATCATCACGAAGCTCCGGACTGCTTATCATCACGAAGCTCCGGACTGCTTATCATCACGAAGCTCTGGACTGCTTATCATCACGAAGCTCCGGACTGCTTACCATCACGAAGCTCCGGACTGCTTATCATCACGAAGCTCCAGACTGCTTACCATCACGAAGCTCCGGACTGCTTACCATCATGAAGCTCCGGACTGCTTATCATCACGAAGCTCCGGACTGCTTACCATCAAGAAGCTCCGGACTGCTTATCATCACGAAGCTCCGGACTGCTTATCATCACGAAGCTCCGGACTGCTTATCATCACGAAGCTCCGGACTGCTTATCATCACGAAGCTCCGGACTGCTTATCATCACGAAGCTCCGGACTGCTTATCATCACGAAGCTCCGGACTGCTTACCATCAAGAAGCTCCGGACTGCTTATCATCACGAAGCTCCGGACTGCTTATCATCATGAAGCTCCGGACTGCTTATCATCACGAAGCTCCGGACTGCTTATCATCAAGAAGCTCCGGACTGCTTATCATCACGAAGCTCCGGACTGCTTATCATCATGAAGCTCCGGACTGCTTATCATCATGAAGCTCCGGACTGCTTATCATCACGAAGCTCCGGACTGCTTATCATCACGAAGCTCCGGACTGCTTATCATCACGAAGCTCCGGACTCCTTATCATCACGAAGCTCCGGACTGCTTATCATCACGAAGCTCTGGATCCAAGGACATACCTGCAACAATGGACACCTTCATGAGGCAGTTACAAAACTGCCTCATGAAGCAGAGATAGCAAAGCTGATGTAGAAGTTGAAACAATTATTCGGTCCAGGTCGGAGCGAAACGTCCAGGTCGGAGCGAAACGTCCAGGTCTGAGCGAAACGTCCAGGTCGGAATGAAACGTCCAGGTGTGAGCGAAACGTCCAGGTCTGAGCGAAACGTCCAGGTCTGAGCGAAACGTCCAGGTCTGAGCGAAACGTCCAGGTCGGAGCGAAACGTCCAGGTCGGAGCGAAACGTCCAGGTCGGAGCGAAACGTCCAGGTCGGAGCGAAACGTCCAGGTCTGAGCGAAATGTCCAGGTCTGAGCGAAACGTACAGATCTGAGCGAAACGTCCAGGTCTGAGCGAAACGTCCAGGTCTGAGCGAAACGTCCAGGTCGGAGCGAAACGTCCAGGTCGGAGCGAAACGTCCAGGTCGGAGCGAAACGTCCAGGTCGGAGCGAAACGTCCAGGTCTGAGCAAAACGTCCAGGTCTGAGCGAAACGTCCAGGTCGGAGCGAACCGTCCAGGTCGGAGCGAAACGTCCAGGTCGGAGCGAAACGTCCAGGTCTGAGCGAAACGTCCAGGTTGGAGCGAAACGTCCAGGTCTGAGTGAAACGTTCAGGTCTGAGCGAAACGTCCAGGTCTGAGCGAAACGTCCAGGTCGGAGCGAAACGTCCAGGTCTGAGCGAAACGTCCAGGTCTGAGCGAAACGTCCAGGTCGGAGCGAAACGTCCAGGTCGGAGCGAAACGTCCAGGTCGGGCGAAACGTCCAGGTCGGAGCGAAACGTCCAGGTCGGAGCGAAACGTCCAGGTCGGAGCGAAACGTCCAGGTCGAGCGAAATGTCCAGGTCGGAGCGAAACGTCCAGGTCGGAGCGAAACGTCCAGGTCGGAGCGAAACGTCCAGGTCGGAGCGAAACGTCCAGGTCGGAGCGAAACGTCCAGGTCGGAGCGAAACGTCCAGGTCGGAGCGAAACGTCCAGGTTGGAGCGAAACGTCCAGGTCGGAGCGAAACGTCCATGTCGGAGCGAAACGTCCAGGTAGGAGCGAAACGTCCAGGTACGAGCGAAACGCCCAGGTAGGAGCGAAACGTCCAGTAGGAGCGAAACGTCCAGGTCAGAGCGAAACGTCCAGGTAGGAGCGAAACGTCCAGGTCAGAGCGAAACGTCCAGGTCGGAGCGAAACGTCCAGGTCGGAGCGAAACTTCCAGGTCGGAGCAAACGTCCAGGTCGGAGCAAAACGTCCAGGTAGGAGCGAAACGTCCAGGTAGGAGCGAAACGTCCAGGTCAGGCGAAACGTCCAGGTCTGAGCGAAACGTCCAGGTCTGGAGCGAAACGTCCAGGTCTGAGCGAAACGTCCAGGTCGGGCGAAACGTCCAGGTAGGAGCGAAACGTCCAGGTCAGAGCGAAACGTCCAGGTCGGGCGAAACGTCCAGGTCGGAGCGAAACGTCCAGGTCGGAGCAAACGTCCAGGTCGGAGCGAAACGTCCAGGTCGGAGCGAAACGTCCAGGTAGGAGCGAAACGTCTAGGTCAGAGCGAAACGTCCAGGTCTGAGCGAAACGTCCAGGTCGGAGCGAAACGTCCAGGTCTGAGCGAAATGTCCAGGTCTGAGCGAAACGTACAGATCTGAGCGAAACGTCCAGGTCTGAGCGAAACGTCCAGGTCTGAGCGAAACGTCCAGGTCGGAGCGAAACGTCCAGGTCGGAGCGAAACGTCCAGGTCAGAGCGAAACGTCCAGGTCGGAGCGAAACGTCCAGGTCTGGAGCAAACGTCCAGGTCTGAGCGAAACGTCCAGGTCGAGCGAAACGTCCAGGTCGGAGCGAAACGTCCAGGTCGGAGCGAAACGTCCAGGTCTGAGCGAAACGTCCAGGTTGGAGCGAAACGTCCAGGTCTGAGTGAAACGTCAGGTCTGAGCTAAACGTCCAGGTCTGAGGAAACGTCCAGGTCGGAGCGAAACGTCAGGTCTGAGCAAACGTCAGGTCTGAGCGAAACGTCCAGGTCGGAGCGAAACGTCCAGGTCGGGCGAAACGTCCAGGTCGGAGCGAAACGTCCAGGTCGGAGCGAAACGTCCAGGTCGGAGCGAAACGTCCAGGTCGGAGCGAAACGTCCAGGTCGGAGCGAAATGTCCAGGTCGGAGCGAAACGTCCAGGTCGGAGCGAAACGTCCAGGTCGGAGCGAAACGCCCAGGTCGGAGCGAAACGTCCAGGTCGGAGCGAAACGTCCAGGTCGGAGCGAAACGTCCAGGTTGGAGCGAAACGTCCAGGTCGGAGCGAAACGTCCAGGTCGGAGCGAAACGTTCAGGTAGGAGCGAAACGTCCAGGTACGAGCGAAACGTCCAGGTAGGAGCGAAACGTCCAAGTAGGAGCGAAACGTCCAGGTCGGAGCGAAACGTCCAGGTCGGAGCGAAACGTTCAGGTAGGAGCGAAACGTCCAGGTACGAGCGAAACGTCCAGGTAGGAGCGAAACGTCCAAGTAGGAGCGAAACGTCCAAGTCAGAGCGAAACGTCCAGGTAGGAGCGAAACGTCCAGGTCAGAGCGAAACGTCCAGGTCGGAGCGAAACGTCCAGGTCGGAGCGAAACTTCCAGGTCGGAGCAAACGTCCAGGTCGGAGCAAAACGTCCAGGTAGGAGCGAAACGTCCAGGTAGGAGCGAAACGTCCAGGTCAGAGCGAAACGTCCAGGTCTGAGCGAAACGTCCAGGTCTGAGCGAAACGTCCAGGTCTGAGCGAAACGTCCAGGTCGGAGCGAAACGTCCAGGTAGGAGCGAAACGTCCAGGTCAGAGCGAAACGTCCAGGTCGGAGCGAAACGTCCAGGTCGGAGCGAAACGTCCAGGTCGGAGCAAACGTCCAGGTCGGAGCGAAACGTCCAGGTCGGAGCGAAACGTCCAGGTAGGAGCGAAACGTCTAGGTCAGAGCGAAACGTCCAGGTCTGAGCGAAACGTCCAGGTCGGAGCGAAACGTCCAGGTCGGAGCGAAACGTCCAGGTAGGAGCGAAACGTACAGGTCGGAGCGAAACGTCCAGGTCGGAGCGAAACGTCCAGGTAGGAGCGAAACGTCCAGGTCGGAGCGAAACGTCCAGGTCGGAGCGAAACTAGGATACAAAAGCTAGGAAATAACAAGCTTGATTATTGCAGCTAGCAAGCTGCGTCTAAGTAATTACATCTGGTAAGTACAGATAGGTAATTACATCTGGTAAGTACAGATAGGTAATTACATCTGGTAAGTACAGATAGGTAATTACATCTGGTAAGTACAGATAGGTAATTACATCTAAGTTGTTACAGCTAGGTCATTACAACAAAGTCATTAAGCAGAAACAAGAAAGAACACTCTTGACACTCAATTTTTGCCAGGATTTACGAGGCGACGTTAGAGTCAGTAAACATGATGTAATATTTATGATAATTCCTCAACTTTACTCATAAACTTGCTGATAATTCCATGATAATTACGAGGCTGCCAACACAAATACTACCTCCTCCTCCTCCTCCTCGAGTCCTGCTAAATTTTTCCTCCTATAAAAACTGAGGAAAGTGAGTGGCAGGAGAGACTGCAGTGTCCTCACTGCTGTCGTATACATTACGACTCAATTAGATGTATGTATCTAGAAGCGGGACAAACTTGTCTGGATGTATACATTGGTTCAATTGCTTAATGTATTTTCTGGTAGGATTCAATTGTCTTTCTGTGTCTACTGTCGGGAGCTAATTTGCAAGAATGTAAATATTGACTTCTGTTCAAAAGTGTGTTAATCCAATAGCTCGTAAAATCAATTGATCAAATATCATATATAAACTTTTGTTTAATTAATTAACTAACTCAGGTGCTAACTCAGGTGCTATAGTTTTAGATTCTTATTAGCTGTAAATTGACTACCTTAGCTCATTTTTTCATTTTTGTAAACATATCCAACGTACTAACTCACGTGCCAAGAACTCCTTTTGCATTGTCCTATTCTTAAGTCTAATTGCGTTGTTCTATTTTTAAGTTCTATTTTTATGTTTAATTATAGAATCACATTAAATCTTATGAATCCAAACATTGATCCTGATACCATCCTTCTATTAAATGAACCTAACAACAACTGTCATTACTACACAGCAGAACAGGCTAAAACACTACTCAAAGCCAACAATAACATAACTATCTATAACTACAACATCAGATCTTTAAGCAAACATTTTGATGACATCACAGCATTATTAAACTC
>WNWK01033450.1:0-21148 GCA_009830355.1 Cherax destructor | reverse complement strand
CCCCACTATGTCCATTATCGCTTGTAACGTTGGGGCCTGGAGGCGAAACTTTTTAACAAAAAATGTCACATTAGTTGCATTTGTGCCCTTTTTTACTTAACATATTGTCGGAAATTTTAAAATTTTTATTATTACAGAGTGGTGGAGGGGGAATGGTCTTCCAGTAGGGTGATCGAGGCTGGGACTCGGGGGTTTTTTAAAAAAGAGATTGGACAAATATACGAGTGGGAGGGGCGGGGTTTTGATTAGTGTCGTGGGGTAGGTAAATTTTTAGTTTTTTGGGTGGGGATGGTTTTTGATAAAAAATTCATTTTTATACCCAGTAGGTCTTCTGCAGTGTTCCTCCATTTTTTATGTTCTTAGTCAGGTTAGTGGGTTTCACCGATTGGCACGGCATCTGACCTAGTAGCACAAGCTAGTCAGGTCCAATCCCCCACCCAAAACCCACCCCATGTTTTTATTCCCCCCCTATCTTAAAAACTAACAAGTCTTAGCTTTTATGACGGATTCGGGAGTTTTTTCCCACTCACCCACATAAAATTTATACCCCCCTTTTCCTCGCCTTTTAAGAGTGCAGATTCGGGGCCCTCAGTCTATAAGAACATAAAAGGGGGGAAAACCGCAAAAGGGTTTTTTCCCATACTAGGCACGTCCTTCACATTCCATCCCACTAACAGAATTTGGTTAACCCCAATTTTCCCCAACCCTACCCAAGAAACAAGCTTGACAATTCTCCCCACTCATGCGCAATTCCCCCCCAAACCCCCTTTTCTCACCCCTTAATTTACCCAACCTAAATTTGAAACTCCCCAAGGTTCCTTTTTTAAAACCCTACTAGGCAGACTTTTCCCCTCATTAACTACCCTTTTTCCCAAAAACCAATCTTTCCCTATACCCTTTTCCCTAAATCTAAACTTAAGAACATAAGAACATAAGAATGGAGGAACACTGCAGAAGGCCTACTGGCCCATACAAGGCAGGTCCTTATCAAAACCACCACTACCTAAGAATTTACTCCTGTACTCACGACACTAATCAAACCCAGCCCCTCCCACTCATATATTTGTCCAATCTCTTTTTAAAGCCACCCAAGGTCCTAGCCTCTATCACCCTACTCGGAAGATTGTTCCACGCATCTACAACTCTGTTCGAAAACCAGTACTTGCCTATGTCCTTTCTAAATCTAAATTTATCCAATTTAAATCCGTTATTTCTCGTTCTTACTTGGTTCGATATCCTCAGTATTTTATTAATATCTCCTTTGTTTATGCCCATCATCCACTTGTACACCTCGATGATATCTCCCCTCATTCTACGTCTCTCCAGAGAGTGGAGATTCAATGCTCTATCTTCATACGGGAGATTTCCCATACTGTAAATCACCTCAGTCATTCTTCTCTGCATGTTCTCCAATGAATCTATATCCATCCTGTAGTAAGGAGACCAAAACTGAGCTGCATAATCCAAATGAGGTCTCACTAGTGATGTATAGAGCTGTAAAATAACTTTTGGACTTCTGAAATAAATCCTAGTAATCTGTTAGCCTTATTGCGCACACTTAGGCACTGTTGTCTTGGCTTTAGATTTCTGCTTACCATGACTCCCAAGTCTTTTTCACATTCTGTATGATCAAGCTCAACTTCACCTAGTTTATAAATTCGAGGGATATTTTCATTACCAACGACTAGCACCTTACACTTGTCCACATTGAACTTCATCTGCCACTTTTCAGACCAAGACATTAATTTGTCCAAATCCTCCTGGAGTTCACTGGTATCCTCCTCAGAATGAATTATACGGCCTATTTTTGTATCATCAGCAAATTTACTCATGTCACTTGCAATTCCTTCATCAAGGTCATTTATGTAAATTATGAACAACAATGGGCCCAAAACTGATCCTTGTGGAACGCCACTGGTGACAAATCCCCATTCAGATTTGACCCCATTAATGGAAACTCTCTGCTTTCTATTGGTAAGCCATGCCTCTATCCATGCTAGAACTTTACCTCCTATACCATGAGCTGCCACCTTTCTTAAGAGTCTCTTGTGAGGTACTCTATCGAAGGCCTTACTGAAATCCAAGTAAACTATATCATATTCTTTATCACTGTCTACTGCCTCAAATGTTTTATTGAAAAACGTCAGTAAATTTGTCAGGCAGGAACGACCTCTCGTAAACCCATGCTGAGATTCATTAATCAAATTATGTTCTTCAAGGTGACTTCTGATAATATCAGCTATAATTGATTCTAATAATTTGCCTACTATAGACGTGAGGCTTATTGGACGGTAATTTGATGGAATGGACTTATCCCTGATTTGAATATAGGAACTACATTAGCTATCTTCCACATCTCTGGCACAACACCAGTTAGGATGGACGTATTAAACACGTTCGTTAATGGCTGACTAAGTTCCATTTTGCATTCTTTAAGTACCCTGGAAAACAACTCGTCGGGTCCCGGGGACTTATTTTGCTTCAGTTTATCTATCTGTTTGATAACCATATCCCTCGTGACAGTAATATTAGTTAATTTGAATTCTTCAGGAACTGAATAATTGTTAATTTCTGGAATCTCATTTACGTCTTCTTGTGTAAAGACTGACAAAAATAGTCATTAAATAGAGAACACATTTCCAGTTCGTTATCCGTCAGCTGTCCATTCCCAATTTTCAGAGGTCCTACCTTTTCCCTCACCTTCGTCCTGTACACTTGAAAGAACCCTTTTGGATTAGTCTTTGATTCATTAGCAACCTTAATCTCATAGTCACGTTTAGCCTTTCTAATCCCCTTTTTACTTCTCTTTTCAACTGAACATATTGGTCAATAAGGTTAACATCTCCTCTTTTGATGCGCCTATAAATTCCTCTTTTCTCCCCTAATAGATGTTTTAGCCTCCTGTTAATCCATTTGGGATCGTTATTATTTGACCTAAATTCTCTCTGGAGAATAAACATACTCTGTGCACGTTGTACATTATTAAGAAAAAAATCATAAACGCAGATCCCATCGTAATCGTTAGCTAGATTACCCCAGTCGAGATTAGACAGGTGTTCCCTAAGTCCAATATAATCGGCAGAACGAAAATCAGGAACTTTTACCGTATTATCCCTATTCTCGTACTCCCATGTAATATTAAAAGTAATGGATTTGTGATCACTAGCTCCAAGCTCTTCAGTGATCTCCAGATTATTTACAAGAGTTTCTTTATTTGACAAGACTAGGTCGAGCAAATTATTACCTCTGGTAGGCTCCGTCACACACTGCTTCAGAAAACTGTCCTGAACTACTTCCATAAAGTCACTGGACTCCAGATTACCGGTCAAAGAAGTCCAGTCAATTTGACTAAAGTTAAAATCCCCTACTATCACTACGTTATTGTGCCTAGAAGCCCTAACAATTTCGTCCCAAAGAAGTCTCCCTCTATCGTGATCCAAGCCTGGAGGTCGGTATATTACACCTAGAATCAGTTTTTCTTGACCTTCTAGAAACTCTACCCAAACAGATTCTGTTAATGATCCATCTATTTTTATGCCTGTTTTTAAGAACATAAGAACATAAGAAAGGAGGAACACTGCAGCAGGCCTGTTGGCCCATACTAGGCAGGTCATTCACAATCCGTCCCACTAACAGAATATTTGCTCAACCCAATTTTCAATGCTACCCAAGAAATAAGCTTTGACAATTCTACCCACTCATGCGCGAGTCCCACTCAAATCCAACCCCTCTCACTCATGAATTTATCCAACCTAAATTTGAAACTACCCAAGGTCCTAGCTTCAATAACCCTACTAGGCAGACTGTTCCACTCATCAACTACCCTATTTCCAAACCAATACTTTCCTATATCCTTTCTAAATCTAAACTTATCTAACTTGAATCCATTATTGCGGGTTCTCTCTTGGAGAGATATCCTCAAGACCTTATTTATATCCCTTTGTTAATACCCATTTTCCACTTGAATACCTCGATCATGTCTCCCTCATTCTACGTCTTACAAGTGAATGTAATTTTAGGGTCTTCAATCTTTCTTCGTAAGGAAGATTTCTAATGCTATGTAATAATTTAGTCATTCTACGCTGAATGTTTTCTAACGAATTTATGTTCATTCTGTAATATGGAGACCAGAACTGAGCTGCGTAATCTAGGTGAGGCCTTACTAATGATGTATAAAGCTGTAATATAACCTCTGGACTTCTGTTGCTAACACTTCTTGATATAAATCCCAGTAATCTATTTGCCTTATTACGTACGCTTAGGCATTGCTGTCTTGGTTTAAGGTTGCTGCTTACCATCACCCCCAAGTCCTTCTCGCAATCTGTATGGCTAAGTTCTACGTTATTTAACTTATAAGTGCTTGGGTTATGGACACTCCCAAGCTTCAGAACCTTGCATTTATCTACATTGAACTGCATCTGCAACTTTTCTGACCACAAATTAAGTTTGTCTAAATCTTCCTGAAGTTCTATGACATCTATGTTTGAATCAATTATCCTACCTATCTTCGTGTCGTCGGCGAATTTGCTCATATCACTAGTAATTCCCTCATCAAGGTCATTGATATATATTATAAATAACAATGGGCCTAAGACTGATCCCTGTGGAACACCACTTGTTACAAGTCCCCATTCGGATTTAACCCCATTTATGCACACTCTCTGCTTCCTATTGGTGAGCCATGACTCGATCCATGACAGCACTTTTCCCCCAATGCCATGAGCTGCCACTTTCTTTAACAGTCTCTGGTGCGGTACTCTATCAAAAGCCTTACTAAAGTCTAAATAAACAATATCGAATTCTTTATAGTGATCAACAGCTTCAAAAGCTTTACTGAAGAAGGTTAATAAATTAGATAGGCAGGAACGGCCCCTCGTGAATCCATGCTGGGTATCATTAATCAAATTATGGTTATCTAGATGTCTTCTAATAATATCAGCTATAATTGACTCTAGTAATTTGCCTACAATTGAGGTCAGGCTTATTGGGCGGTAGTTTGACTGTAGTGACTTGTCCCCTGCTTTAAAAATAGGAATTACATTAGCCATCTTCCACATAACAGACACTACACCTGTTTGAAGAGATAAATTAAAAATGTTAGATATTGGTTCACAGAGTTCCATTTTGCATTCCTTAAGAACCCTTGCAAAAAGCTCATCAGGACCCGGCAATTTATTTTGTTTCAGTCGGTCCAGCTGTTTCATAATCATTTCGCTAGTGACTGTGATATTACATAATTTATCTTCTTCTGGGCCTCTGTAAAAATTAATTACTGGGATATTAATGTCTTCCTGTGTGAAAACCGAGAGAAAATAATTATTAAAAATAGAGCACATATCATTCTCCTTGTCAGTAAGATGCCCAAAGTTATTTTTAAGGGGACCTATCTTATCCCTAACTTTTGTTCTATAAACCTGGAAAAAACTTTTTGGGTTAGTTTTTGAATCCCTAGCAACTTTAATTTCATAGTCCCGTTTAGCTTTTCTTATTCCCTTTTTAACGTCCCTCTTAATGTCAGTATACTGATTTATAAGATGACCCTCACCTCTTTTTATGCGCCTATAAATTCCTTTCTTCTGCTCTAAAAGATATTTGAGCCTATTATTCATCCATTTTGGGTCATTTCTACTTGATCTAATTTCTTTATACGGGATAAATGTTCTTTGGGCAGCCTGTATAGTGTTAAATCCATTATTGCGGGTTCTCTCTTGGAGAGATATCCTCAAGACCTTATTTATATCCCCTTTGTTAATGCCCATTTTCCACTTGTATACCTCGATCATGTCTCCCCTCATTCTTCGTCTTACAAGTGAATGTAATTTAAGGGTCTTCAATCTTTCTTCGTAAGGAAGATTTCTAATGCTATGTATTAATTTAGTCATTCTACGCTGAATGTTTTCTAACGAATTTATGTCCATTCTGTAATATGGAGACCAGAACTGAGCTGCGTAATCTAGGTGAGGCCTTACTAACGATGTATAAAGCTGTAATATAACCTCTGGACTTCTGTTGCTTACACTCCTTGATATAAATCCCAGTAATCTGTTAGCCTTATTACGTACGCTTAGGCATTGCTGTCTTGGTTTAAGGTTGCTGCTTACCATAACCCCCAAGTCCTTTTCGCAATCTGTATGGTTAAGTTCTACGCCATTCAACTTATAAGTGCTTGGGTTATGGACACTCCCGAGCTTCAGAACCTTGCATTTATCTACATTGAACTGCATCTGTCACTTTTCTGACCACGAATTGAGTTTGTCTAAATCTTCCTGAAGTTCTATGACATCTATGTTTGAATCAATTATCCTACCTATCTTCGTGTCGTCGGCGAATTTGCTCATATCACTAGTAATTCCCTCGTCAAGGTCATTGATATATATTATAAATAACAACGGGCCTAAGACTGATCCCTGTGGAACACCACTTGTTACAAGTCCCCATTCGGATTTAACCCCATTTATGCACACTCTCTGCTTCCTATTGGTGAGCCATGACTCGATCCATGACAGCACTTTTCCCCCAATGCCATGAGCTGCCACTTTCTTTAACAGTCTCTGGTGCGGTACTCTATCAAAAGCCTTACTAAAGTCTAAATAAACAATATCGAATTCCTTATCGTGATCAACAGCTTCAAAAGCTTTACCGAAGAAAGTTAATAAATTAGTTAGGCAGGAACGGCCCCTCGTGAATCCATGCTGAGTATCGTTAATCAAATTATGTTTATCGAGATGGTTTCTTATAATATCAGCTATAATTGACTCTAGTAATTTGCCAACAATTGAGGTCAGGCTTATTGGGCGGTAATTTGACGGTAGTGACTTGTCCCCTGCTTTAAAAATAGGAATTACATTAGCCATCTTCCACATATCAGACACTACACCTGTTTGAAGAGATAAATTAAAAATGTTACTTAATGGTTCACAGAGTTCCATTTTGCATTCCTTAAGAACCCTTGCAAAAAGCTCATCAGGCCCCGGCGATTTATTTTGTTTCAGTCGGTCTACTTGTTTCATAACCATTTCACTAGTGACTGTGATATTACATAATTTATCTTCTTCAGGGCCACTATAAAAATTAATTACTGGGATATTATTAGTGTCTTCCTGTGTGAAAACTGAGAGGAAATAATTATTAAAAATAGAGCATATATCATTCTCCTTGTCACTAAGATGCCCAGAGTTATTTTTAAGGGGACCTATCTTATCTCTAACTTTTGTTCTATAAACCTGGAAAAAACTTGTTGGGTTAGTTTTTGAATCCCTAGCAACTTTAATTTCATAATCCCGTTTAGCTGTTCTTATCCCCTTTTTAACGTCCCTCTTAATGTCAGTATACTGATTTATAAGATGACCCTCACCTCTTTTTATGCGCCTATAAATTCCTTTCTTCTGCCCTAAAAGATACTTGAGCCTATTATTCATCCATTTTGGGTCATTTCTACTTGATCTAATTTCTTTATACGGGATAAATGTTCTTTGGGCAGCCTGTATAGTGTTAAGAAAACTGTCATATTGATACCTCTCTTCGTTACCCCAGTCCACAGTTGATAAGTGTTCTCTAAGTCCATTATAATCTGCTAAGCGAAAATCTGGGACCGTTACTGAATTATCCCTACTATCATACATCCATTCAATGGTTGCTTGAGCCGAGTTCCTCTGTAATTTCTAAATTATTAACAAGGGTTTCCTTGCTTGCCAGAACCAAGTCAAGTAGGTTATTACCCCTTGTAGGTTCTGTTACAAACTGCTTCAAAAAGCAATCCTGAACTACTTCTAAAAAGTCGTTAGATTCTAAATTCCCTGTCAAGAAATTCCAATCAATCTGACTAAAGTTAAAGTCCCCTAGAATTACTACGTTATCGTGCCTTGTGGCCTTAACAATTTCCTCCCAAAGTAGTCTCCCTTGTTCCCTATCTAAGTTTGGAGGATGGTAAATCACGCCTAAAATCAATTTTTTCACACCCCTCTGAAAATTATATCCAGACAGACTCTGTATGTGTTATTTCAGACTTTATATCCGTTTTTATGCAACAATTTAAATGATCACGGACATAGAGTGCCACCCCACCCCCCTTCCCGATACTTCTGTCTACTTGGAACAATTTAAAACCCTGAATGTGACATTCGGCAGGCAAGTCCCGATTTTTCATATTAAACCATGTCTCAGTTATTGCAAAAACATCAATATTACCCGTACTTGCAACTAATCTCAACTCGTCCATCTTATTCCTAGCACTACGACTATTGGTGTAATATATTTTCAAAGACCCTCCTTTCGCTTTACCCTTCCTGCTCATTTTGTTTTTCCACTATACCTATTACTGTCCTTGTCATCTAGTGTCACTAGCTTTCCACTATCCACCTTATTCTGCCTATTACTAGTTCTCCTAGAACTTATAATATTACTACACTGGGACTTCACTGTTTTCCCCCAAAACCCATACCACTAACTATTTCTAGTTTAAAGCCCTAACAGCTCCCTCCACTGCAGTTGCCAGTGCCCCCACCCCAGACCTGGATAAGTGAACCCCATCCCTGGCATACATGTCATTTCTGCCATAGAAGAGGTCCCAGTTGTCAATGAATGTTACTGCATTTTCCTTACAGTATTTGTCCAGCCAGCAATTGACACCAATTGCCCTGGACAGCCATTCATTTCCAACTCCTCTCCTTGGCAAAATACCACATATGACAGGGTTCCCACCCTTCTTCCTAATTATGTCTATTGCTGACCTAAACCTGCTAGTCAGGTCCTTACTCCTACGTCCGCCAACATCGTTGCCTCCAGCACTGAGACAGATAATAGGAGTGCTCCCATTACCTCTCATGATGTCGTCCAGACGGCTAACAATATCCTCCATCCCAGCCCCAGGAAAGCAAACCCTCTGTCTCCTACTCCTATCATTCAAACAGAAGGCCCTATCCATGTACCTAACCTGGCTGTCCCCAACAACAACAATGTTTTTACCTTCCTTGGTGTCGTTCGTCGTGACGCTCCCAGAAGTCGACTCACATTCATCCGGTAGCACGGAGAATGGGTTCGATGTTTCCACAACATTCACCTGGGTCTTCGTTGTTTCTACCTCTCCACCCGTCCTCTTGATCCTTAACTTTGTCCCATGGTTTCTAGCCACTGTCCAGGTTCCTTTCTTGGCTTGAGGATTCTCAACAGGAGGATTACTACGAATCCTCTTGTTTTCCTCAGTCAGTCGCTGTATATAAAGCTTAGCTACCCTCAGTTCTTCCTTCAGCTGCTGGTAGAGTAGCTCAAGAGAGGACATCTTCAGATTCACAGAGAGCACACAAGACACGTATTCACTGAGTTAAGTCAGGTCCACCACTGTTAAGTCAGGTCCACCACTGAGTTAAGTCAGGTCCACCACTGAGTTAAATCAGGTCCACCACTGAGTTAAGTCAGGGAAGATTTCTGATACATGGGATCAACCTTGTCATCCTCCTCTGCACGCTCTCCAGTGCATGTATATCCATTCTGTAATACGGTGTGGCATAATCTAAATGAGGCCTAACCAAAGATATATAGAGTTGAACAACAACCTGAAGACTTCTATTAATTATACTTCTTGATATGAAGCCAAGGATTCTGTTAGCTTTATTGCGAACACTGATGCACTGTTGTCTTGGCTTTAGATTACTGCTAACCAAAACTCCCAAATCCTTTTCGCAATCTGTAATACCAACATCTACATTATTTAGTTTATATGTGGCATGGTTATTTTCCTGTCCAACATTTAGAAGTTTGCATTTGTCTATATTAAACTGCATCTGCCACTTCTCCGACCATTGCATGTCTATTCAAATCATCCTGGAGTGCTCTAATGTCCTCATTAGAATGAACTGGACGGCCTATTTTGGTGTCATCAGCAAATTTGCTTATGTCGCAATTTATTCTCTCATCCATGTCGTTTATGTAAATTGTGAACAACGAGGGACCCTGTAGAACACCACTTGTGACGTGCCCCCATTCTGATTTCTCCCCACCTATGCAAACTCTCCGCTGCCTATTTGTCAACCATGCCTCTACCCAGGAAAAAATTTCTTCTATTCCGTGTGCCTTAAGTTTCCTCAATTGCCTCTGATGTGGAACTCCATCGAAAGCCCCACTGAAGTCCATATTAAGTTCTCTAATGAATGTTCGTATCTGGTGGGGAAGAGCTATCAGCAACCATGAAATCTCGAAGAGATTCATAATTGTGATCAATTCCTGCGCTCTCTATCCAAAAATCAAACAAACGAAAGAGAGTAATCTGTAACTGCTGGAAGTTCTGGCCGGGTTGTAATGCAGTATACCTGAAATCCTTCCTATAAGAGTTGTTGGTTTTCTGGTAAGCCTTAAGAATTGCTTTCTTCAACAGATTATAGTCACAAATTATATCATGTGACAAAGTTGAATAAATGTTCAAAGCTGTCCCTGAGAATAACATACCTAGCCTAGTAGCCCAAGAATCAACTGGCCATTCACAGAGGGTAGCCGTATTTTCAAATCTGATAATATAAGAAGTTATGTCTTTCCCCTCTGTGAAGGGTGGTAAGTTTGGTGTGGGCGTATATGAAGGAGTGGTATGTTCCACGACGCCCTCATTCAATTTCTGCTGGGTAAGAACTAATTTTTTATTCTCTAATTCCAGGCGAGCTTTCTCTGATTCACGATCTTTCTCACGTTCTCTAGCTTTTGCTCTTTCCTCTAATTCTTTCTCTAGAGTTTGTGTATCACGTTCTCTAGCCTGTTGTTCACGTACTTGAGCTCTTTCTTCACGATCAAGTCTATCACATTCTTTTTTTCTTCTCTCTTTCTAACTGTCTCTCTTGTCTTTCTCTTTCAATTCTCTTTCTCCTTTCTCTCTTCTCACTCAATTTTTTCTCTCTCCTTTTTCTCTTCTCGTTCTCTTTCTAATTGTCTCTCCTGTCTCTCTTTCAATTTCATTTTTTCTTTCTTGAATCTTAGCAGCAATGAAAGATTCTAAAGTTTTCCTCGTAATACCTAGCTTAATCCCAGCATTCATCCAGAACTGGTATTCATCCATACTAACTAGGGGAAAAGGAAACAGATATCAAAGAAAACGGAGGGTTCAAATCCTGCTCCGCTACAACTGAACAAACCGAAGGGTTCAATCCCTAGTTTGATTTACACAGTATATATATATCCGGAGTGTGCTATGCCAAGCTCCGACCATACAGTGAGAAGAATGGGATCACTTGACCATCCACTCTCCCTAATAAAATCAAGAGTGTCCTATGACAGTTCCCTTGATATAATATACAAGAACTCAATGAAGAAGATTTATCACTGGAAAATCTCGGATCCCTAGAGTCTATTCCTAAAATAATCTTCAAGCTCCAAACAAAGATGGCAGAAGTAACTAGCACATCCTGCCTTGACTTGACTAACATAAACAAAGAGTATTTAACAAACACCAAATCCTTTAAATACCTTAACTGTAGTCCTACTATAGCAAATGAATACTTATGGAGGGTGGCAACCGTCTGTGGTGTGGAGCGGTGGAGGTAAACACTGCGTCGGAGTTCCAATAATGTAGCCGGCTCAAGTCCGAGTAGCGTTGAATCGTGTTCGAGGTGTCGAATCTTTGAGTCGAATCCTGGCAAGGTCGCCACTTGTGAAGGTCGTTGCCAATCTTCTTAGGAAAAGTATAATAGAAAAAGACAATAATAACAATAACAATAAACACTTTATTTTAATAGAAAGTAATGTAAATAATAAATATGAAAAAATAAGAAAAATGAAAAAAAATATATCACTGATCCAAAGCTAGGTATTTACAGATGGATGTAGATTACTGTGTTGATCTTGTTAACACTGTAGCTATGAATCGATATCAGACTCCGTGTTGTTGGTGCATCGATGAAGGTTAACTCCCACTCTGTTGAAGGATGTTTCCCAAAAATCCAACAGAGTTCCACATCCACAATAATGTCACAAACGAAGTATCAGGGACTCAGGTGAAAGTTGTCCCCTGGTAAAGTACAGTTGCCTGGGGTTTCTAGAGTGTAGACGTAGGAACTACTGGCGTAGTGAAGAATTGGTGGTAAAGACTCTCTCACTTGGTGAGTACGCCGGCCTCTCTCTTAGCCTTGAATCCGATGATCCGTGCGGAAACAGAAGTGAGTTCGGGCGTGGTCAGTGGATTATTATTATTAAAATCAAATAGAAGCGCTAAATGCCGTGGTCAGTGGAGTGATTTAACCTGTGGTCGGAGCCTAGCATTACACCTCTCACCGGGTGGAAGAGAGGGGAGGGGTATAGCGGGAGCTAGACACTCACCCCACCTCAACAAGCAGACTACCATTCAACTATCACTATACATACTTTCACACTTTCATTACTCCTATCTATGGACTTTTCCCTCACAATGGCTTTTAGTTCTTCCCGCATTTCTTGATTCCTGTAGGATTCCTTTAGTTTTAGTTCGATGTTTGCTATTTCTCTGACCACTGTCTCCCTACGTATTTCAGATATATTGGCCCCTCGTAGCCGCTCTGTTATTCTTTGTTAAGTAAAAGGACACAAATGCAACTAATGTGACATTTTATTGTGGCAACGTTTCGCTCTCCAGGAGCTTTTTCAAGCCGTTACAAGCGATACATGGACACAGAGAGTATATATATACTCTCCAAGTGAGGTGTAATACTAGTGGTGGTAGAAGTATTTTTTTTTTTTTTTTTTAACATAGCACCTCACCTCATTACACTTGACACTATAGCACAATCATAATTTTCCCATTACTTCAAGGTGCCTCTATGAACAAAACAACCACTAGTCAAAACATGAAACTCCAAAAACCCTGGATAATACATAACTCTATCGCTCGTGAACATGCAACATATCAAAGGCCTCGATGAACAATCACCGATTAATATGCCCCCCCCTTGGACCTTCCTAACATAAAGCTCCCCCCCCCCCGAAATCTTTGATGATAAAAAATAAAAATTATTTATACATAACACACCCTACCCTTTTAATCCTAAACACAATTGTACAATCATAACTGTACATTGCCCAGTAATATTATTGTCTATGCATCCTCCTGCATTCTGACAAGTAAATAAATTATAAAATAAAACACAGAAATAACACTAAGGACTTCATATACAATTATATGGTATCACACTACCAATATATTTAGTTAAGAATAGCACAGGTAATCCTAAACCACAGTATTGCTGTCCTCAAGATGAAACATGCAAACTATAACTGTCTCACTGACATCTCAGTACACTGTGCATCACACCTTAACATAATATAAAAATACAGCAAGGTACTTTAATACACATATTACTTCCCTTTGCTGTTATTCAGAGAACATTCACTAATTCTTATCGGGACCTACACTGTCTGAACCAGCAAATCCTCACACAGTTACTAATTTCTTTATCAACCACTATACATTAATGTAAATGCAACATGCTACGTATCAATTATGTTGAAGCCAATACCACAATAAACTCCCGTACATTATTTTATTCATAATAAAATAGGTCAAAACAGTATTACCTATTACATACAAAGTGACATTCCTCTGTGAAAGTATGCTATAGTCATACCAGAAACACAAATATGATTACAATCAAATATATGCCAATTTTAGCATCTCTATCCACCAGTGCATACATAAAATTTTCCCTGTTACATCTTGTATCCTGTACTACAGGTATGATTATTATAGTACTGCAACCAAATCCATAAATTGCAAAGCAGGCAAACAAAAACATAAACATCAAATACAAAGAAAAACAGGAGTCACCACAGTTTTAACCACCTTTAATTTTCCCTTTTAATAACGTTCCTAATTCCATTCCACACATACAACACCTATGGTCATCTGTCAAAAAAAATTTGTACCCTGTTGTCACCCGTACTGCCAACACAAACTTTGTTCATACACCCTTACCTTACACCCCAGAAGAACAGCCCCTCTTCACCTACACCGTCATCGTAAATCCAACAACTGTTGTACCGTAAAATCCCCATACACATCCTGAAAACACCTCGTCCATGCCGTTCCATATACTAACCTATTCCTACACTTAGTTCGGTACATATTCGCTGCAATGGCCCTTATCCGTTCCTGTCCAGTCATTCCCTTCATTCCCCATGAGATATTTACAAAATCAACTGCCATGTACAATAAACCCTACGAACATCTGTTCGTACCCCCTATATCTAAACTCAGGAATTTCAATGGATGTATCCCCCCCCCCCATCATCCTTATTAACCGTGCCAGCCACTCCCTGATAGTCCCCAGATGTTCGCAAAAATACACCCCATGATAAGCAGTGTCTTCTTCCCCACAAAATTCACATCGAGCGTCCCCCAGCACTCCCATCCTAAATAACGCTGATTTCGAAGCCAATATTCCGTGCAAGAATCTGTACATCACTTCCTTCACCCTTGGTTTCAATTTCATTCCCTTTAAACCTCCCCATATACCTACCCAATCATACACAGGGAAATTAGACATTCCCTCTACCACAACTCTACCTTCACCAGCTCTTTCCAATGTGCAACTTTGATCCTCTTCGGGTTCCTAGCATACATCATTGTGCGCAACATATCCTCACAATGTACTAAATCCTTCCCCCGCCACCACTTCCTCACATTACGCATAACATTATCTACCCTTTTACCCATTGGACCCCCTTTTCTCAGATAGCAACCTTTGACATACATTCCCCTTACGCGCATTTCCAAATTAATTAACCCCAGACCCCACATCTCACTTTCTTCACCACCACATCCTTACCCAACCAGTGTTTCCCATATCCCCATACGTACCTCAAGACGTTTCTCACGAAACCAACCACATCTTCTCTTAAAATTGGATAAATCGCCGCAACATGCCAAATTTTACTATACAGCAAGGTGTTTACCACAATAACCCTCTGAAAAATAGTCGTATCCCCTACACTCCAACCTCCCATCCTTCTCATTGCGCCTCTTATTACATTCTCTGCATTTACTTGACGCGCTCTTCATAACTATCCATAAACACGATACCACAAATCTTTAAGCTTTCAACCACATTCCAACCACACCTTCTACCAACCATCCCCCCCCTACCCAAGCACCTATCTCAAGCAACTTAGACTTACACAAATTTATGCTCATTCCTGTTGCCTTTCCAAATTCCTCCAAAACCGCACTTACTCTAACCAGCTCTTCCTCACACTTCACCAAAATAGTTGTGTCATCCACGTATCCAACAATCTTGACCCGCTATTCAGCCCCAAACCCTCCCCACCTCCTGTTCCTAGCCCTTCATTCACCACTTGATACATCGGATTTTGTAAGCAAGCAATAACATTTGAGACAAGGGACACCCCTGCCTCAAGCCTTTACCCATACATACTGTACCACCTAACTTCCCATTCACTTGCACTCGCAATCTCGCATCACTATACAATAATTCTGCCCATCGCACTATCTCCTCCCCAAAAACCCTGCTTCTCATAATGCCCCATAACATTTCCTATCAACGCTATCATACGCCGCTCTCAATCCACTGCCAAGACTCTCCCCTCACTTTCATCAATAAAATCAATAATACTATGCAAACCCTCATTTATACACCGCCCGGAATACCATATTGCCCTTTTTCTATTACTTTACCAATTACTTTCTTAATCCTATTCCCTAACACTTTCGCAAACAACTTATAATCCGCACACATCATAGACCGGGCCCTATAATTCCTAATAGTCTCTCCAACCCCATCCTTACGTATCAACACTACCACTCCTGTTCTTTGAGATTCACCCATGCATCCTTTTTCCTTCATACTATTAAATAAACGCACCACATTCCCTTAATGCTTCCCAATTCACCACATAAAAGTCATTAGGCATTCCATCTACCCCTGGTGACTTACGCATACTCATACCATTTAATGCTTCTAAAATCTCATCTTCACTTATTGCACCACCCATTCCCATCCTATCTTCTTTCGTTACAACAGATTCAACACTATCTAATAGCTTACTCACATCCTTATGCACTCCAAAATTTGCTTTAAAATATTCTCGAAACCATACACTGCATACATACTCATTGCCTCTGTTGTTTTCATTATTTGCCCCTTTTATATCCCTCGATTTCATCCTGAACTTCCAAAGTGTTTATTAACATACCATTTCTACGTTTCCTATTTTTCCCTCAACACGCACGCCGAAGGTTTATCCCCCACAACACCTCATCCATTCCTCCTCTCACACGGATTGCATCAAATCGTTCATTTTGTATTTCCCTTAACCTATCTTTAATACTTCTCATTTCCACCATCTGTTTATCATTCCTCCCTGTGCAGCACTCCGCTAATTGTCCTCCAAATACTTTTGCAACCCATACTTCCATTGCTCTACCTCCCTTCCTCTTACCCTATAATATTTCTGAATGGCAGGTTTCCACGTCTACCCACCATGCAACTATGTCCTCCTCTAACGACCTTTCTCCCATAATAGTTTCCACCATATCCCAAAATTATACACTTCTTCTTCCCCTTCCATTAATTTCACATTCAATTTCCAATATCCAACACACCACTTCACCATACCCTTCCAATCCAATTCAACTAACACACCTCTATGGTCCGAATATCCTACATCCACACATTGAACCCCACCTACACTTATTACCCTGGAAACATATATTCGATCCAGACGGGCCGCATACCCTCGTCGGACAAAAGTGTAATCAATCAAACCTCCTCCTCCCACCACATCAACCACTCCCACACTCCCAAGCACATCCCTTAATACACACAAAACACATCCTCCCCCTTTTGGTTCCACATCCCTCTCCCTTATAATGCATTTCCAGTCTCCTCCCATTACTACTACCTCAGGCAATCCCCTCAATAAATAAATTAAGTGGTTCCTCACATACTCCTCCTTTACCCTCCTATTACTAATAGCCGGGAGATACACCCAATGAAAGAAACCCGACACCACCCCACATGCCATCCACCCTTACAACTCTACCCTAACTACCCTCTTCCCATCTCAACAACTGAAAAGGGCTGTTCTCCTTAACTAAGACCGCCACTCACCTTTGAAAGACCCTGCACTACCCGCATACACACTATATCCAGGCACAGTCAATTCTCCCATACCGATAATTATGCTCCTGTATGAAAGCTACATCCACAGCATATCTTTGAAGACTTACCTGTAACCATTTCCTTTTATCTCTGCCTTAGCTCCATTTACATTTAAAGTTAAACTCCTGAAAACATTAAAGGGGTTTTCCTTGATCGTCCTGTTTTCTTCCCTTCCAATTTCATGATACCTTGTCCTGTTCCTTTACTTTTATCCCCATTCCTAACATCTTTACCTTCCCCATACCGTTTTGCATGTTCCTCTTCCTGTTCTTAACGTCAACCGATACTTTTTTACATACCCTCTGCGCCGGGTAAGGACGTCGTCCTCCCCATGGCCATGGATCTCTTCCGAGAACCGTATGCACCTCCATGTCTGAGTCCCTGTCCTCATTGTGTATCATCACCTGCACCTCCTGCACCTCAAAACCCTCTCTACCAGGACTGTCGTCCCCCAAGTCTCCCACCTCACATAATATCTCTCCACTCCCTGCACTGTTCCCTCCACTGTTGGACTGTGAGAACCATCCAACAATTCACTCACCAGTTCAGGTATTACCGTTTCTATATCAAAGTCAAGGGCACCCTCCTCACCAATTGCTCCCAAGGTGTCCTGCGTCCACCGATAACGTGAGACACCTGTCTACAGTCTCCTTCACGATATCACTCCACTTTGTCGTCTCTCCCACACTCTCCTCTTCTTGTGGTTTCAGTAGTGCTTCCATACCTTCCTCCTTCCTCTCTCCACATTCGGTCGCCGTCCTTGTCGTCTGTCACAATCCGCCGCCATGTCTATAAGAGTCACAAATGCGACATGTCCTCCTCTGCCCAGCATATGTTACATATACTTGTGTTCGAAATTCATGTAACACAATGTAGAGGGTATAGGTCTTCTTAAAGTCATTTGAGACTATATGTCCCCTCTGGCACACCCTCATACTGTCCATCATTCCATCGTCCCATAACTGCTGCATGTATGACGCCATAATGCTTAAATGCGTCCCTCACATCAATTTCCTGCGCCTCAAATGGCAAATTGCGAACTTTAATCCATATGTATTGCTGAGAGACATCTTTCATCCTCACCACCACTGCCGTGTTAATTTGTAAGCTCTTGTCCTCGAATTTATCAACAAGCTCGTCATATACTTGGCCAGTTGTCAGCTTGACGAAAATTCTCTTGCTTCCGTTGAGCGCCACTCCATAGATATCTTGATTATCAATGCCGTATTTGTCACGGATTATAGCAGGTAGAAGTACAGATGCGTTGGACTGGTATATAGCTCCTTGTAGCAACTCAATGCATACAGTGTTCACTCGTCTACGATACTGCACCGCCATTCTGCTATGATGGTACAAGCGTCACAGCACAACGAGAGAGCAGCCCCAGTACCTGCCCCAGCCAAGGCTGAGCAGCGAAAAATGGTAGAAGTAGTAGTGATATAAGTCGTAGTAGTAGTAGTAATACAATAAGGTAGAACAATCAATTTGCACATGAGTAAAAGGTGATAAAACAATTACATGGGTAGTATAAAAATAGGTTAGACAAATATTTCTGCTGGAGGTTGGAATAGAGAAGGCCTGTAGGAGTGTTCCACATCTACGATGTGCTTGTGTAGAAATAGCAGGAGAGACTATGTGATGGTAGGGTTCACTGTTTTCAGGAGGATTCTTGCTAAGACTTCAGAGATGGTGAAGCTGCCTTTGTTTTGTTTGTGTTAGAAACAGCGATAAGTGCTGATTCAAGGCACTTGCGTCTACGGAAATTAGTTTCTTATATTACTAGTCGGGCGTCTTTGAATTTCATGAGATGATTGTTGGAATTTCGGTGTTGTACGCAGGCGTTGTTCAGGTTATCGTTCCTACATGCATTAATGTGTTCATTGAGGCGTGTTTCAAGGTTTCTTGCTGTTTCTCCTACATAAATTCTGTCGCAGCCTCCACAGGGTATAGTGTAGACCCCTGCGTTGACTGGTTCAAGGTGCTTGGATTTTGTCCTGGTTAGATCCTTAATAGAAGTACTGGAATCGATGGCGACTCTAGTGTTAGCTTGTGCAAATACTTTAGAAATGTTGGATGCAACCTGGCTGTTAGGAAGAATTATAACTTTGTTAGGAGTGGTGTTGACGCGTGGACAATTAATGATCTGAAGAGCTCTTTTCTTGCAATCTTTGATGAAAAAGGAAGGAAAATGTAAATCAGTGAAGGTTTGGTGAATGTATGTACATTCCTCGTCAAGAAACTCAGGACTACAAATTCGGTAAGCTCTTAGGAAAAATCCGATGATGATACCTCTTTTGGTCTTAGTATCTTGACTGGAATAGAAGTGTGAGATCATTTTATTTGTAGGTTTCCGGTAAACTTGAAATCTTAGGTTGATCTCACACACTTCTATTCCAGTCAAGATACTAAGACCAAAAGAGGTATCATCAGAATGGATATAGATTCATTGGAGAACATACAAAGAAGAATGACTAAAATGATTTACAGTATAAGAAATCTCCCGTATGAAGATAGACTTAGAGCGTTGAATCTCCACTCTCTGGAGAGACGTAGAATGAAGGGAGATATCATCGAGGTGTACAAGTGGATGATGGGCATAAACAAAGGAGATATTAATAAAATACTGAGGATATCGAACCAAGTAAGAACCAGAAATAACGGATTTAAATTGGATAAATTTAGATTTAGAAAGGACATAGGCAAGTACTGGTTTTCGAACAGAGTTGTAGATGCGTGGAACAGTCTTCCGAGTGGGGTGATAGTGGCTAGGACCTTGGGTGGCTTTAAAAAGAGATTGGACAAATATATGAGTGGGAGGGGCTGGGTTTGATTAAGTGTCGTGAGTACGGGAGTAAATTCTTAGGTGGTGGTGGTTTTGATAAGGACCTGCTTTGTATGGGCCAGTAGGCCTTCTGCAGTGTTCCTCCATTCTTATGTTCTTATGTTCTTATAATACAACATGTGTGTGAAGAAGTGACTTATATACCGTAGGCAGGAGAGGTGCACCAGTAGTAGGAGGTGTCACATTTGACCAATGTGGAAGTAGGTCGTGCACAAGGGTTAGGCAAGTGAAGAATTCCCTGTATTAAGATACCAAGATGTTGCTGTGTCAGACAGTAACTCCAGGTTGAGGGACTAACCACCTCAAACTCCTCCTGTTCTTCACGATTCTCCTTTGTATGGACTGATGAAGCCACTGTGTGGCGAAACGTTTCCTCAATAAAGATACATAAGAACATAAGAAAGGAGGAACACTGCAGCAGACCTGTTGGCCCATACTAGGCAGGTCCTTCCCAATCCATCCCACTAACAGAATATTTGTTCAACCTAATTTTCAATACATGTGTGTCTAATAAACACATAAGCAGTATAATGTGATCCTTTATTGTGTTTATTTTTCCATTGTGTCGGTATTTTATACCATTTATTTCCATTGCATGTGTCTAATTTATCAGCCTAGTAGGGTTATTGAAGCTAGCACCTTGGGTAGTTTTAAATTAGGTTGGATAAATTCATGAGTGAGAGGGTTGGTTTTGAGTGGGACTCGCACATGAGTAAATATAATTATCAAAGCTTATTTCTTGAATAGAATTGAAAATTTGGTTGGGCAAATATTCTATTAGTGGGGTGGATTGTGAAAGACCTGCCTAGTATGGGCCAAGAGGCCTGCTGCAGTGTTCCTTCTTTCTTATGTTCCCTCTCTCTCTCTCTCTCTCTCTCTCTGCACAGGTCATTAAGTTATAATATTTGAAGCTGCAATGTTAATTTGTAAAGCATAAGAACAAGTTTGTGGGAAACAAACATGCAAGCTCTGTAATTTAGGTTATAATATCCGCCACATCCGCTTTGTTAGGCCCGGATGCGGATGCGGATATTTATTTAATAGTGATTACGGATGCGGACGCGGATGCGGATGTCTCATTTAGGAAAAATACGGATGCGGATGCGGATGTAAGAATTTTTGCGGATGCTCCGGGGATGCGGATATCCGATACATCCCTAATCTCTGCTACCACATTATT
>WNWK01033449.1:0-21148 GCA_009830355.1 Cherax destructor | reverse complement strand
GGTTTTCCAGCACCACACTGACCACAGGGGTGCTACGTGTCTAGCACCAATTCACCACAGGATGGTGCCCCTGTCTAGCACCACACTGACCACAGGATGGTGTTGTTGTCAGCACCACACTGACCACAGGTATGGGTTAGCCCCCCAGCACCACACTGCCCAAAGGTAGGGTGCTAGCTTTCGGCCACCACACGACCACAAGGAGGTCATTTCTTTCAACACCGCCGTTCTGAATAGACTCACGTCACCGACCAGACGACGCTGGTGTGAATGTGTGGGGAGGGGGGAGGAGGAGGAGGAGGAGGAGGAGGGGGGAAAAGGGGAGGAGGAGGAGGAGGAGGGGGGGGAGGCGGAGGAGGGGGGAGGAGGAGGAGGAGGGGAGGAGGGAGGAGGAGGAGGAGGAAAAAGGAAAACAAAAAAAAAACAAAAATAAAAAAAAAAAAAAAAAAAAATAAAAAAAAAAGGGGGAAAAAGAAAAAAAAAAAGGAGAAAAAAAAAACAGCTTTTACAATAAAAATTATTTAATTAAAAATAAAAAATTTTTACAAAAATAAAATGATGACAATGAGAAAAATGATAAAAGAGAGAGAGAGAAAAGATAAAAATGAAAAAAAAAAAAGAGAAATAAAAATGAAAAAAATTTATAAACAATGATAAAATGAGAAAAAATAATAGATATATATGATGAAAAATATGATGATATAAAAGAAAACAGCTATATAAAAATAAACAAAATGATGACAAAATGATGAGTTTTTTTAAAAAATTTTATTTTTTAAAATGAAATGAATAAACAAAATAAATAAAAAAACAATGATGACAAAATGATATAAAAAAAAGTGACAAAAAATATAAATGATAAAAATAAAATGATGATAAAAATATGAAACAAGACAAAATAATACAAAAAAAAAGAGAAAAGAGAAAAAAAAAAAAAGAAAAAAAAGAAAAAAAAGAAAAAAGAAAAAAAAAAAAAAAAAAAAGAGAAAAGAAAAAAAGAGATAAAAAATATAAAAAAAAGGAACATCTAATAAAAAATGAGAAAAAAAAAAAGGAGGACAAAAAAAAAAACCAAATTAAAAAAAAGACAATAATGAAAAAGCAAAATGAAATATAAAAAGAAAAATGAAAAAGAATAATGAAATAAGATTAAAAATAAAATTTTTAAAAAATTAAAAATAAAATGAAAAATGAAAAATAAATGATGAAAAAAATGATTTTAATGATATAAAATATGATGATATATATGATTTTAAAAAAATAAGGGAAAAAATGAAAAAAAAAATAAAAATGAGAAAAATGAAAAATGATAAAGAAAAAAATGAAATGATGAAAAATGAAAAATGAAATGATGAAAAAGGAGAAAAAAGAGAAAAGGACAACAATAAAAAATTTTTAAAAAAGATAATGAGAAAAAAGAAAAATGATGATAAAAAAAGAAAGAATAAAATGAAAAATGATGAAAAAAAAAAATGAAATGATTTTAAAAAGAGAAAAATGATGAAAAAAAATAAATATTAAACAATGAGAAAAAATGATGACAAAAATGACAATATATAAAAAAAAAAAAATGATGAAAGATGAAAAATGATGAAAAAAAAATGAAAAAAGAAAAACAAGAGAAAAAAACAAAAATAAAAATTTAATGAAAAAGTGAAAAATAAATGATGAAAAAGATGACAAAATAATGATGATAAAATAAAATTTTTTAACAATGATAAATAGAAAAAAGAAAAAAGGGAAATAAAAAAAAGAAAATAATGAAATATAAAAAAATAATAAAAGATAAATAAATAAAATGATAAAAAAATGAAAAAAAAAAAAGAAAAATTAAAAAATGAGAAAAAATGAAAAATGATAAAAAGAATGAAAGATGAAAATGATGAAAAAAAAAAAATGATGAAAAATATAAAACGAAAACAATAAAAAATAAAAATGATAAAAAAATGACAAAATGATAAAAATGACAAAAGAAAAAAAAAAATAAAAATACAAAAAAAATGAAAAAAGATAAATAAATAAAAATAAGTTTTTTAAAATGAAACATACAATAATAAAAAATAAAAAAGAATAAAAAATAAAAAAATGATAAAATAAAAAAATTTTAAAATGATAAAAAATGAGAAAATTTTTATTAAAATAAATTTAAACAAAACGATGACAACAAAAGACAAAAAATGAAAAAAATAAACGACAAATTGAATGACAAAATGAGACAAAATAATAAAATAATATGAAAAAACATGAAACAATGATGACAAAAAATATAAACAATGAAAAAATGAATAAAGTTTTAAAAAAAAAACAAGTTTTAAATATTAAAAAAACAAAATATAAAAAGAAAAATAAAGCAAAAAAAAAGAGAGAAGAGAAAAAAAAAAAAAAAATAAGAAAAAAAAAAAAAAAGAGAAAAAGAAAAAATGAAAAAAAATTAAAAAACAAATATAAAAATGAAGGAATAAAAAAGAAAAGAGGGAAAAATGAGAAAAAGATTTATAAAGAAAATGAAAAAAATGATGAAAAAGGAAAAGCAAAATGAGAAAATGAAACAATGAAAATGATGAAACAAAAAATGAAAAATGAAAAAAGATGAAAAGTTTTAAAAAAGATGAAATGATAAAAAAGCAAATTTATAAAAATGATAAAAAAATGAAATGATGAAAAATTTTATAAATGATATAATAAAAATGACAATGATGAAATGATGACAAAATGAAATAAAATGAAAAAAAAAGATAATGATATAAAAAAATGATGAAAAATAAATATAAACAAAATAAAAATGAGACAATGATGAAAAAAAAAATGACAAAATATAAAAAAAAAATTTAATGATGAAAAAAAATAAATGAAAAAAAGAGCAAAAAATAAAATATGAAAAAAATGAAAAAAATGAAAATGAAAATATAAAAGATGAAAAATTTTTTATAAAATATAAAAAAAAATTTTTAAAATAATCAATAAATAGCAATTTTTAAAAAAATGAAAAAATGATGAAAAACAAAAATTTTTAAAATTTTAAATAAACAATGAAAAATTTTTAAACAATGACAATGACAAAACAATAAAAATAAAACAAAAACAAAATAGGAAAAAAATAAAAAATAAATGATAAAAGAAAAAATAAATATGAAAGTTTTAAAAAATTTATTAAAAAATGAAACAAATAAAAAAAATAAAAATTAAAAAAAATGATAAAAAAAAACAAAAAAAAATGAAAAAAAAATGAAAAAAACGATATAAAATGATGATAAAATGAAAAATGAAATGACAAAAATGATAAACAATGAAAAATGAGAAAAATGATAAAAACAATGACAAAAAAATGACAAAATAAAAAAATCGAAAAATATTAAAAAAATGAAAAATGATGAAAAATAATGAAATGATGACAAAATGACAAAATGAAAAAATAATGATACAAAAAAAATGAAAAAAAAAAAAAGAATGACAATAAAATGATAAATGAAAAAAAAATGACAATGATAAACAATGACAAAAATGATAAAAAAGGGACAATGGAACAGATGAAAAAATGAAAAAATGAAAAAAAATGAAAAAATATAAACGATGACAATGATGAAAAAAATGAAATGATACAATGAAAAAAGGGAGAAAAAAAAAGGGAAAAAAAAAAAAAAAAAGATGAAAAAAAAACAAAAAATAATATAAAAAAAAAAGAAAACGATAAAAATGAAAAAAATGAAAAAGGGAAAGAAAAAAATGATAAAAATACAAAATGATGAAAAATGATGAAATAAAGAAAAAATGAAAATGAAAATAATGGAAAAAAAGGAAAAAAAGAAAAATGATGAAAAATGAAATGATGAAAAAATGAAAAAGAGAAAAATATGAATTAAAATGAAAAAAATAATGAAAAGAAAGAAGGGAAATGATAATTGAAAAAGAGACAAAAAAAATTTTTAAAAATGTGAAAAAAAAAAGAAAAAAAATGGAAAGAGAAAAAGAAAAAGAGGAAAAAAAAAGGAAAGAGGACAGCAAATAAAAATGAGAAAAACGAAAAATAGAGAAAGAAAAGATAAAAATAATAAAAACAAACAAGAAAAAAAGAAAAAAAAGGAAAAAAAAATGACAATAAAGAAAAAAAAGAAAAAAAATTTATTAAAAAATGACAAAAAAGAAAAATAATGCAAAAAATAAAATGAAAAATGATAAAAACAATAAATGAAAAAAAAAGAAAAAAAAAAGAAAAGGGAAAAAAAAAAGGAAAAAAAAGAAAAAAAAAAAAAAAAAAGAAAAAGAAGAAAAAGGAAAAGAGGAAAAAAAGGAAAAAAGGAAAAGAAGGAGAATAATAAGAAGAACCAATTATTATTATATAAAATCGTTAAACTCTTATGGGTTAGCGCCTGGAAGGGTAATCAGTTGTGATCCGATGAACGTAGATGATCTCCAATTCCTTGGATCAAGAGCCCATCACCAGGATCAAGGAGTCACCCACTTTGAAGAGAGAGAAAAAATACATCTCACTGTCTCTCAGTGTTGTGAAATATCTCTCACTATCTCTCCAGGTCATTGAGATATATCTCATTATCTCCCATTGGTATAGTGAGGTATTTCTCACTGTCTCTCACTGAGGTGGTGACAAACCTCTCACTATCTTCATTGAGACAATACTATATCTCTCAGTTTGTCAGTGAGCTAATGAGATATCTCTTATTATATCTCATTCTTAGTAAATATCTCTCACTATCTATATGATAGTGAGATACCTCTCACTATCTCTCCCTGTGTGTATTTGGTACCGTAATATCTCTCAATGCGGCAATAACATATCTCGATGTCTCATCGAAATAATAATAATAATAATAATAATAATAATAATAATAATAATAATAATAATAATAATAATAATAATAATCTTTATTTCTACAAGTATATGATAAAACTTATACAGACCATAGCTGACATCAATGACATACTACTATATAGAAAGCCGCTTGTTATGCTGAGCATTTCCCGCAAATTAGGTCAGTTTTGTCCCAGGATGCGACCCACACCAGTCTACTAACACCCAGGTACCTATTTCACTTAATATTTCCACACGTACCGTCTTAGTGAGAGATATCTCTCAGTGGCAGTATGTTTTACAGCTCTTCTGTGTGGCAATAATATATGAAAGTGTCTTACACTCACTCAGTGAGATAACTCTCACTCTAAGTGAGGGAGCCACCCGCAGTCGCACACGCAAAAATATTTTGCGGTTTTTACACCGCGAACGTGTAATTTAGTCGTCGTTCCATCTGCAGTGGAAAAGTTTCTGACTTTATACTCTCCCTCCATAAGTGTCCGGGGCCCAAGACTGTTCAACTGCCTCCCAGCATACATTAGGGACATTATCAGTAGACCCCTGGCTGTCTTCAAGAAGGCACTGGACAGGCAGTACCTGACCAACCGGGCTGTGGTTCGTACGTCAATTTGCTTGCGGCCGGCAGTAACAGCCTGGTTGATGAGACCCTGATCCACCATGAGACCTGGTCTCAGACCGGGCCGCGGGGGCGTTGACCCCCGAAACCCTCTCCAGGTAAACAGGTAAACACCCACTCTCCATCCCACCAGGAACATACAATGAATCCATTCTGAGCTTTATTTCCACTAAAGTCCTTCCCCAGGATGCGACCTTCCACTGTCAACTAACACCCAGGTATCTACTCACTGTTAGGTAAACGGAGACAGTCCCCGGTACGAGTGGAAATATTAGGACGTGTTTCCAAAAGGCACCTGCTGTCTATGTTTGCTTATCAGTAAAATAGGTACCTGGGTGTTAGTCGACTGGTGTGGGTCGCATCCTGGGACAAAATTAACCAAAGGGCTTTCTGTATAGTAATATGTTATTGATGTTAGCTAGGCCTGTATGCATTGTACATGTACTTGTAGACATAAATATATTATTATTATTACATGCCTCAGGTTAGGTAAGATTTGTCAGGGAACATGATAAGCATTTCCTGACAAAATAGGTCAATTTTGTCCCGGGATGCGACCCACAACAGTCGACTAACACCCAGGTACCTATTTTACTGCTAGGTGAAAATGGACAGCAGGTGTCATATGGAAACAAGTCCTAATGTTTTCCAGCCGTACTGGGGAATCGATCCCTTGACCTCAAAAAAACCATACCACGGATGGGGTTCGAACCCGCGGTCAGAGAGTCTTCAAAACTCCAGACCGTCGCGTAAGCCACCTGTGTGTGTAAGGTGAGTGCGCAGCTCATACCTACGGTGTGGGGTGGTAGTCAACTGAGGCGCATAATGGGTTCAGGAACAGTGCCTCGTTACAGTGGTAATGAATTATTTACAAGCTTATGATCTGGTTCCAATCGTAATGAGTTGTTTATGCAGACACCTGGAGTTTACCTGGAGAGGGTTTCTGGGGTCAACGCCCCCGCTGCTCGGTTCGAGACCAGGCCTCGTGGTGGATCAGGGTCTGGTCAACCAGGCTGTTACTGCTGGCCGCATGCAAACTGACGTACGAACCACAGTACGGTTGGTCAGGTACTGACTTTAGGTGCCTGTCCAGTGCCTTCTTGAAGACAGCCAGGCGTCTATTGGTAATTCCCTTCATGTATGCTGGGAGGCAGTTGAACAGTCTTGGGCCCCGGACATTTATTGTGCTGTTTCTCAGTGTACTCGTGGTAAACCATTACGATGCTTCTTAGAATTTAACTTTGATATAGCAGAAAAAAGCATTAATTGGGAGAAAGTTTTGCGCGTGCAGACGTCCTGGTGATAAAGTTCTAATTTATATTTGGAGTAACCTAAATCATAAGGTCGAAGCGTATCGTATAGTTACCCGAAGTGCATACATACACTAGTGCCTTATCATCCACACTGTATCAATACATCTTCGACCTTCAGTCGTAGCTCCCGAAGATCTTGTTCAGCAATTTGCATTCATAAGCGTGTCTGTCGACGTTACCATTGTGCGACCATTGTAGTCACAAAAACAAGCTAAACCAGTACGAGTTAGCCAGTACAATATTTCAAGGTGAAGCACAGCAGGTGTTTCGTATGATGTCAGGTGTTTTGTCCTCTTATTTCGAGTGTTTTACGCCCTTGGTTCAGGTGTTTTAAACTCTTATTATTTATGAAAATTATCCCTCTGTTGGAAGTGTGTCTTAATTATTATTGTAATAAAAAGAGAAGCGCTAAACCTACAAGGATCATACAGCGCAGCAGGGTAGGGAAGGGGGCAGGGGTATTGGGTAGCAAGAGGGAGGGGGATTATTATTAGGTCATGCAGTGGAGAGGGGCAGTCGATAGTGCAGGGGTATTGGGTAGCAAGAGATTGAGGTTGAAAGGACTGTGAGGAGTACTAGAGGCATCATCATAAGAGTTTGTGCAGTAAATCAGTTGCTGTCAAAAAGTCAATGAGAGTCTGGGTTAATGGAGGGTCCATGAACAAGAAGGGAAGGTAAAGTAAGGGCAGTAGAGCGGTGACGACATTGGAGGTAAATTCTGCGTGCTCGTTGATAGAGTGGACAGTCCAACAGTTTGTGGCCAACATAAAGTGGAACCTGACAATTCTCACAGCGTGGAACAGGGAGCCTCTCCATGAGATACCCGTGAGTAAGACGAGTGTGGCCGATGCGAAGACGGGAGAGTGTAGTCTCCCAACCTCGACATTGGTGACAAGAAGAAGGCCAGAAACCAATACTTGGTTTAATAGAAGGTAATTTGTTATGTAGCAGATCAGACCAACGTTGTTGCCAACGGTTGCGAAGGTGGGTAGCAATTATAGCAAAATAGTCTGTGAATGGAGCACCTCTATATGAAACTGGGAGGTCATGGATAAGTGCAACGAGGATAGCATACAATTCAGCCGTAAACATGCTAGCCGAGGTTAATAAATGCCCTCGCACAACGCTGTAAACACTGCTGCGAATCCGACGTCGTCAGAAGACTTGGAACCGTCGGTGTACACTGCGATGGCATGATAATGAGATCGGAAGTGGTTATGAAAAAGAGAGCAAGAAGCCACCAGTTGGACTTTGTGCATAGCAGTGGGAAAGAACAGACACAAACCGTCGGAACTTCCCAAGGAGGTTAGGAAAAGTTAGATGCTACATGAACATAGAAAGGTGGTAATTGAAGAGAAGACAAGAGTGAATGTAGGCGAAAAGAAAAGGGACGGAGTAAACTGGGGCGATGAACAAATAAAGAACGTCTACTAACATAAGTGACTATCCTATAAATGGAAGGATTGCGGAGGTCATGAGAGCGAACATAATAGTGAAGGCAATTAGCATCACGGCGATCAGTCAAGGATGGAATATATATTCGCTTCTACATAGAGGCTCTCAACCAGTGAAGAACGAAAAGCACCAAGGCATAAACGTAATCCCTGGTGATGGATGGAATTAAGGCTAGAGGGAGTTGCAGGAGAGGCCGCTGAATATATGTATCTGGTCGCCATAATTGAGTTTTGATAAAATTAGGGCTGAATGTAGTCAATGGAGTGTTCTACGATCAGCCCTCCATGAAAGATGAGCGAGGGTTTTAAGGAGGTTCAGCCGGCTATGACAAGTTGTCTTCAGAGAGGTAATGTGAGGTTTCCAGGATAACCGACGGTCAGACAGAAGGCCTAGTGAAGGAGGAGGTGTTGATTCGTCGGGAATTCTCCCGGCCCGGGTCTTTACCAGATGGCGACCCGGCTTCGGCTCCCTGTCGTGGGAGTATCAGGGACCTATGTCTCCCATGGGAGGAGGTACAAGTACCCCCTCATCGGTGGGACCAACAGTCCCCAGGCCTAGCCACATTCCCCACCAGCACGGGGCTGGTAGGGAGAAGCTAGGCCTATCTGGTCCGCCAGCTTCCCTGACGGGAAGGGCAGGCTTGAGAGCTGCAGATGGTAGCAAGCTCCAGCCTTGGCACCTACCCTGCCCTAGAAGGGTGTCGACTAATGAAGGTAATTTGGTGAGTTTTAGTACTAGAAAATTTAAACCCATGAGTGGTGGCCCAATCGGAAACACGGTTGACATGTATTCCCTAAAAATCCCAACGAATCTTATTTACCCTAAGTTTACTTAGGGAAAAGTACATTTATGTTCTGTTACACAATTTTTGGTACCTTGTTTATTGCTAATTCTACATCTGATTTATTTAAAATATACATTTTCTTTTCTATGAAATAATAACTTAAATACTTAAGTTACCCATATATAAATATTTTTTTTTTTTATAAATTTAACAAACATAGAAAACGAACATTTACGAGGAGATTCATTGTTAACTATGTTATATATTTATTATTGGAAATTAATTTAAATTTTGATGTAGAACCGGCAAAGGATTTTATTTTCTCTGGATTAGTTATTCAGGACATGTAATAACCCAGGAAAAAACAGCACTTTGGTCTATTTTCCACTGTGGTTCTTACCCAGGATGAGCCCAAAGGTCTATTAAATCTCCTAAATGTGATTTTTGTATATCATATTAGTTTCTTCAGTAATGAGGTTAGTAAGTAAATGGGTCGATCACCATGCCCAGCCCTTCTAAGGCAGGGTAGGTGCCAAGGCTGGAGCTTGCTACCATCTGCAGCTCGTAAGCCTGTCCTTCCCGTTAGGGAATAATAAGGTGGCAGACCAGAGAGGCCTAGCATCTATCTACCTCCATGCCTCGTGCTGGTGGGGAATGTGGCTAGGCCTGTGGCCAGTTGGTCCCGCCGATGAGGGGTATCCCCTCCCATGGGATACATAGGTCTCTGACACTCCCACGCCAGGGAGCCGGAGCCGGGTCGCCATCTGGTAAAGACCCGGGCCGGGAGAATTCCCGGTGAATCAACACCTCCTCCTCCTCCTAAGAAAATAGGGGTCACCATGCCCAGCCCTTCTAGGGCAGGGTAGGTGCCAAAGCTGGAGCTTGCTACCATCTGCAGCTCGCAAGACTGTCCTTCCCGTCAGGGAAGATGGCAGATCAGAGAGTCCTAGCTTCTCCCTACGAGCCCCGTGAGGGCTGGGAACGTGGCTAGGCCTGGGGACAATTGGTCCCAGACGATGAGGGGGTACATGTATCTCCTCCCATGGGAAACATAGGTCTCAGACACTCCCAAGACAGGGAGCCAAGGCCGGGTCACCATCTGGAAAAGACCCGGGCCGGGAGAGTACCGGCGAATCTACAACAACAACTTTTGCAGTATGTCCTCAAAGTTCTAGTCGACAGCCCAAGGGTGTCATCTACTCCCTTCAGTTCTATCATGCATTCTCAAGACCAATGTAAAATGGAATCCTCATAAGTTCCCTGACTTCACTATCTACAGTCCTATTAATAAGTAAGTTTATTCAGGTATACACAGTTACATAGAATATCATATATAGCAGCATATGTGTAGAGAACCCAGGATAACCCAAAAGCAGTTTCAATGAAAGAAGATATACTAGAAGAGAGGTAAAATTAGTTATTTTCATACTCGAAGTCACTTTCCTCTCTCTTCTTGAACTGGCTTATGCTATGACTGGCTTTGGCATGTGCAGGCATCTATGTCTGGTTTCTAACACAAGCACGCAATAATTGATGCTCATAGAATTAAGAGTAAGTAAGCATTTATGATAAGATAGAGGATCATTTACAAGTAAGGTGTCAACACACACACAAACACAGAGGGCCAGAAGCTGTGACTCGACCCCTGCAACCACAACTAGGTGAGTAGGAGTGTATACACACACACACACAGCAAACCATACCACGGGTGGGGTTAGAACCCGCGATCAGAGACTTAAAACTCCAGACCGTCGCGTTAGCCACTGGGCCAGCTAACCCAGTGGCTAACGCGACGGTCTGGAGTTTTGAGACTGTGATCGCGGGTTTAACCCCACCCGTGGTATGGTTTGTTTGCAATCATGTCATTACGATTTCGTGACACACATAGCAACAAGGGGGCACAACAACAAGGGGTCATAATGGGAAGTTGAAGAATCAGATGAGTCACAGGGATGTTAGGGAGTATTTCTTCAGCCATAGAGTTGTCAGGAAGTGGAATATTTTGGAAAGTGTAGTGGAGGTAGGATCCATACATAGCTTTAAGAAGAGGTGGTGTTGATTCACCGGGAATTCTCCCGGCCCGGGTCCTTACCAGATGGCGACCCGGCTCCGGCTCCCTGGCGTGGGAGTGTCAAAGACCTATGTCTCCCATGGGAGGGGATACCCCTCATCGGCGGGACCAACTGGCCCCAGGCCTAGCCACATTCGCCACCAGCACGAGGCATGAAGGTAGATAGATGCTAGGCCTCTCTGGTCTGCCACCTTCCCTAACGGGAAGGGCAGGCTTACGAGCTGCAGATGGCAGCAAGCTCCAGCCTTGGCACCTACCCTGCCCTAGAAGGGCTGGGCATGGTGATCGACGCTTTAAGAAGAGGTACGATAACGCTCATGGAGCAGGGAGAGAGTGACCTAGTAGCGATCGACCCCTACAGCCACAATTGAGTACAACACAAGCCACCCTAGTGACTGGCGTGAGTTGTTAACCTTTGATTAATTACTCAAATATTTTTTTGGTTTTACTTAAATTGAATGGAATGGAAATAAGTCACTTCTCTTACTTTTTTTGGGTTATCCTTGGTAACGTACACATATGCTTCTATGTATGACAATTTATGTAACTGTATTTAGGTGTACCTGAATAAACTTACTATTGTATAGTTCACCTTGAAATTCACTCGATATATTATGGTTAATGTTCAGTATTAAAAATTTTAAATTTAATATATAAAGAAATTATTTAAAATTTTAAAATTTTTTCAAAAATATTAATAAATTCTCCTAAAATAAAATGTAAACTGATATTAGAATTAAAAATTTAAAGTATAAGAAAATTACATTTTAATTATTTAAAAATATAGTATAAAACTTTCAGATTTAATTCTTTAAAAAACAAAAATTATTTAAGTATTTTATTTTGCAAATTATTTTCGTTAGTCGACTGTTGTATTTTTTCCTAGTGCCTCACTAATTCTGGGGCACTTGTAACCTTAGATAATTGTATCCGATGTTCCTGAGGACTCTGCCGGGTCACCAACTGGGAGAGACCTGGACTGGGTCACCAATTGGACGAGACCTGGATCGGGACAATACCGGCGAACCTCATCGAATCTAATCCAAAAGACTTAAGGTACTCTTAAGAATTGTTTCTTTAAATTTAGAGGGCCTTTTTGAGAAGTCAGGTTTTCCTATAGAGCAAATACTATCGTGAGTCACACTTATTGGAATCAAAAGAAACTAAACCTACGAGGCTCATACAGCAATCGTGAGTCACAATGGTCCGACTTGAGTACATAATAGCTCAAGAAATCGTAAGTTTATTCATGTATACACAAATACAGTTACATAGATTATCATACATAGCATATGTGTAGAGAACCTAGGATAACCAAAAAATAGCCAGAGTGACTTATTTCCATTGGGGTCTGTAATAATGTGAATGTAAACAATTGCGTGATTTAGACCATTATGTAGTCATACGTAGGTTGACCGAAATGCATGCATGCCTAATTGTCCTTCACCTCTGTACAAACATTGTATCATGCTGAAATAAAGTATCTTATCTTATCAAAGCTCTCGCTTCACACGGCGAGTGTCCGGGTTCGATTCCCAGATTGGGTAGAAACATTGGATGTGTTTTCTTACACCGGTTGTCTGTGTTCTGTTGTTGTAGATTCGCTGGTACTCTCCCGGCCCGGGTCTTTTCCAGATAGTGACCCGGCCTTGGCTCCCTGTCTTGGGAGTGTCTGAGACCTATGTCTGCCATGGGAAGAGGTACAAGTACCCCCTCATCTGCTGGGACCAATTGTCCCCAGGACTAGCCACGTTCCCCACCCTCACGGGGCTCGTAGGGAGAAGCTAGGCCTCTCTGGTCTGCCATCTTCCCAGCCCCAGGGGGGCTAATGGGAAGGACAGTCTTGTGAGCTGCAGATGGTAGCAAGCTCCACCTTTGGCACCTACCCTGCCCTAGAAGGGCTGGGCATAGTGTATTCCGCTCAATTGAGCTTAAGGGGGTCTAGATTCGCCGGAACACACCCGGCCCGGATCTTTTCCAGATGGAGACCCGGCCTTGGCTCCCTGTCGTGGGAGTGTCTGAGACCTATGTCTCCCATGGGAGGAAGTACAAGTACCCCCTCATCTGCTGGGACCAACTGTCCCCAGGCCTAGCCACGTGGCCTCACGGGGCTCGTAGGGAGAAGCTAGGCCTCTCTGGTCTGCCAAGTTTCCAGCCCCAGGGGGGCTAATGGGAAGGGCAGTCTTGGGAGCTGTAGATGGTAGCAAGCTCCAGCTGTGGCACCTACCCTGCCCTAGAAGGGCTGGGCATGGTGGATTCATTAACGGAGTAATACATTTGTTTACATTTTAATGGTTAGTTTTATATCTTTATATCTTTATTTACTACAAGTACATGTACATGGTATACAGGCCTAGCTGACATCAGTGACATACTACTTATAGAAAGTCCCTTGTTATGCTGAGCATTTCGGGCAGATTAGGTCAGTGTCCTAGGATGCGACTCACACCAGTCGACTAACACCCAGGTACCCATTTTACTATGTATGACAATTTATGTGATCGACCTCGTGGGAATGACAGTCTTGTGAGCTGCAGGTGGTAGCAAGGTTTTCATTAAAAATTATTGATAGCTTCAGTAAGGACTAACTTTCAAGTTTTTTATTATAGTTTTGTATACCATCCAACATTATGCATCTAATATATTAAAAATAAATATATTTTAGTTACATTTTAAACAACTATTGAAATTAAAAAGAACTCTTTAAAAGTCTATATTTTAACGTAAACGACAAAGAAAACTAACATAAAAATATTAAATGTTACTTTTATGAAGAAATATGGTTTATAATAACTTTTTATTTAATGAAAAATATTATTTTCAAAATGTACATAAAAATTTTTTACTTGTCTCTTTAGAGACAAAAATTTTTTTTTATTGTCCTTGAAATTTTTACTTCAAATATTGTTCCTCTGTGTCGGAAGACACTTATTTTTCGTAATTGTCGAGTAATTACGGAGAAATTTCGCCGGTTCTTTCCCGGTCCGGGTCTTTTACATATGGTGACCCGACCTTGACTCCCTGTTGTGGGAGTGTGAGACCTATGTCTCCCATGGGAGGAGGTACAAGTAATCACTCATCGTCTGGGACCAGTTGTCCCCAGGCCTAGCCACGTTCCCCACCCTCACGGGGCTGGTAGGGAGAAGCTAGGCCTCTGGTCTGCCATATTCCCTGCCCCAGGGAGGCTGATGGGAATGACAGTCTTGTGAGCTGCAGGTGGTAGCAAGCTCTGGCTCTGGCACCTTCCCCACCCCAGAGGATAGATGAATGGTTCACAGAACCGACAAGTTATAAATTAGACACATATGCAACATTTGGGTATCTTTAATGAGGAAACGTTTCGCCACACAGTGGCTTCATCAGTCCAATACAAAGTAGAAAGGTGTAAGGAGAGTAGGAGTTTTGAGGTAATCAGTCCCTCGGCCTGGAGTCGATGTGTTCAGTCCATCAATCTTGTAGAAAGTACTGCATATGTCCGTAGAGGTGGCTTATATACTGTAGTCAGGTGAGGTGAAGCAGCAGGAGGCGGGGTCATAGTGGTACCATCCACTAGTCGAAGTAGGTCTTCGTCCAAAGGTTGGACAAGTGTTGAAGAATTCGTATGTATTAAGATCCCAAGATGTTGCTGTGTCAGACAGGGTATAGATGAATGGTTCACAGAACCGACAAGTTATAAATTAGACACATATGCAACATTTGGGTATCTTTATTGAGGAAACGTTTCGCCCCACAGTGGCTTCATCAGTCCAATACCCCAGAGGAGCTCGTGGGAATGACAGTCTTGTGAGCTGCAGGTGGTAGCAAGCTCTGGCTCTGGCACCTTCCCCACCCCAGAGGAGCTCGTGGGAATGACAGTCTTGTGAGCTGCAGGTGGTAGCAAGCTCTGGCTCTGGCACCTTCCTCGCCCCAGAGGAGCTCGTGGGAATGACAGTCTTGTGAGCTGCAGGTGGTAGCAAGCTCTGGCTCTGGCACCTTCCTCGCCCCAGAGGGGCTCGTGGGAATGACAGTCTTGTGAGCTGCAGGTGGTAGCAAGCTCTGGCTCTGGCACCTTCCCCACCCCAGAGGAGCTCGTGGGAATGACAGTCTTGTGAGCTGCAGGTGGTAGCAAGCTCTGGCTCTGGCACCTTCCCCGCCCCAGGGGGGCTCGTGGGAATGACAGTCTTGTGAGCTGCAGGTGGTAGCAAGCTCTGGCTCTGGCACCTTCCCCGCCCCAGGGGGGCTCGTGGGAATGACAGTCTTGTGAGCTGCAAGGGGTAGCAAGCTCTGGCTCTGGCACCTTCCCCGCCCCAGAGGGGCTCGTGGGAATGACAGTCTTGTGAGCTGCAAGGGGTAGCAAGCTCTGGCTCTGGCACCTTCCCCGCCCCAGAGGGGCTCGTGGGAATGGTGGTGGTGGTGTTGATTCACCGGGAATTCTCCCGGCCCGGGTCTTTACCAGATGGCGACCCGGCTTCGGCTCCCTGTCGTGGGAGTGTCAGAGACCTTTGTCTCCCATGGGAGGGGGTGCCCCTCAGCGGCAGGACCAACTGGTCCCAGGCCTAGCCACATTCCCCACCAGCACGAGGCAGGTGGTAGATAGATGCTAGGCCACTCAGGTCTGCCACCTTCCCCGCCCCAATGAGGCTGACGGGAAGGGCAGGCTTGCGAGCCACAGATGGTAGCAAGCTCCAGCCTTGGCACCTACCCTGCCTTAGAAGGGCTGGGCATGGTGATCGACCTCGTGGGAATGACAGTCTTGTGAGCTGCAGGTGGTAGCAAGGTCTGGCCCTCTACAAAATTTTGACGATTTCAAAATATTCTTTTACTTTCAACAATTTCCTAAAAACATAAATAAATATCATCACATTTGACTTAAATATTCGTATTCTTGTAAAACTACACTGAAATTCTTTCCATAATCTTGCTTGTTTATTTTTTTAATTTACATAAAACTAGAAAGCCGCTTGTTATGCTGAGCATTTCCCGCAAATTATGTCAGTTTTGTCCCAGGATGCGGAGAAGACACCATGCCCAGCCCTTCTAGGGCAGGTAGGTGCCAAAGCTGGAGCTTGCTACCATCTGCAGCTCCCAAGACTGCCCTTCCTGTCAGCCTCCCTGGGGCGGGGAAAATGGCAGACCAGAGAGGCCTAGCTTCTCCCTATGAGCCCCGTGCGGGTGGGGAATGTTGCTAGGCCTGGGGCCAGTTAGTCCCAACGATGAGGGGGTACTTGTACCATCTCCCATGGGAGACATAGGTCTCTGATACTCCCATGACAGGGAGCCGGAGCCGGGTCGCTATCTGGAATAGACCTGGGCCGGGTAAATTCGTGGCGAATCAACACCTCCTCCTCCTCCAGGATGCGACCCACACCAGTCTTCTTCTTGTTGTTGATTCGCCGGGACTCTCCCGGCCCGGGAGTATCTCAGACTAACGTCCGCCATGGGTGGAGGTACCTGGGACCTACTCATCTGTGGGACCAACGGTCCCCAGGCCTAGATACATTCCCCGCCCTCACGGGGCTCGTAGGGAGAAGCTAGGCCCATCTTTGGTCTGCCCTCTTCCCCGCCCCAGGGGAGCTAATGGGAATAGCAGTCTTATGAGCCGCAGGGGAAAGCGAGCTCTGGCTCAGGCACCTACCCTGCCCTAGAAGGGCTAGGCATGGTGTCGATCGACACCAGTCCACTAACACCCATGTGTCTTATGGAAACACGTCCTGATGTTTTCCAGCCGTACCGGGGATTGAACTTCGGACCTCAGTGTGTGAGCTGAGTGCGCTAGCGATCGAGCTACGGGACACCTAGGTCGGAGGGTAGGTACACTGTTGAAGACCCGTTGATTTGGGTTCGAATCCTGCTGGTTGCGATAGGTCTTTTTAAGTTTACATGGATAACTATTTAATATTTCTGATCGGGAGATTATCAATAACTTTAACAAGTTTGTTATTAAAATTCAAAGTGTTGATATTAAATTTTTTCATAGTAATTATTTCCAAATATTTTTTAAAAAATATCTTAATTCCACTTGTATTTTTAAAGAATTTATATAACATGCTTGGAAAATTATTTTATTTCTTATAATTTTTTTTAAGAATTTCCATGAGGATTAAAATTTTGCTTATAGTCGGCTGAAGAATTTTATTTATTTTGGATACCTTTACAGGTAATAATAGATAAAGTAATTAAAAAATTGTACAATTAATTATATTAACGGAACATGTACTATTTATTCCATGTTATATGTGAATGAGGGGGAAAAAAAATTAATTTTACATGTCCAGATCTAGACATTTTTAGATTTTCCAAAATAAGGAAACTGATGTTATTTTATTAATGTGTTTTAAGTATCAAACTTTTTGCCAATAATCTTCTATATGAGTCCTGGCAACTGTATAACCTGCCAGAAATGCACTGCATCCTAGTAGCTCCTTGATTCGGCGGTACTCTCCCGGTCCGGGTCTTTTCCAGGTGGTGACCCGGCCTTGGCTCCCTGTCTTGGGAGTGTCTGAGACCTATGTCTCCCATGGGAGGAGGTACAAGTACCTCCTCATCTGCTGGGACCAGCTGTCCCCAGGCCTAGCCACATTCCTCGCTTTCACGGGGCTCGTAGGGAGAAGCTAGGTCTGCCATCTTCCCCGCCCCAGGGGAGGCTCGTGGGAATGGCAGTCTAGTGAGCTGCAGGTGGTAGCAAGCTCTGGCTCTGGCACCTTCCCCACCCTAGCAGGGCTCGTGGGAGTGGTTTCTTCTTTGTCTATGTTCCCCATCAGTAAAATGGGTACCTGGGAGACTTAGTCGACTGGTGTGGGTCGCATCCTGGGACAAAACTGACCTAATTTGCCCGAAATGCTCTTCATAACAAGCGGCTTTCTTCTATGTAGTAGCGTCAAATATGTAATCTGTTACATGTGTATCAGTCGTATATAAGCTTATTTTAATGTCTGACAGTGAACCATGCTTATAATGGAGTAACATGCTCTTAGGAAAATAAGATTTTTCGGGATTTTTAACCCAGGGATGGGTTAGCCACCTAGGATAACCCAATAAAACCATGGAGGACTGTCTTGTCTTATTACCATTATGGTCTTCAATCTTGTCCTCCAGGATGCGGGGACAGTACCAATGTACCTACTTACTGCTAAATGAAGAGAGACAGCAGGTGTAGGTGTAGGAGGTGGTGTTGATTCACCGGGAATTCTCCCGGCCCGGGTCTTTACCAGATGGCGACCCGGCTCCGGCTCCCTGGCGTGGGAGTAGCAGAGACCTAAGTCTCCCATGGGAGGGGGTACCGCTCAGCGGTGGGACCAACTGGTCCCAGGCCTAGCCATATTCGCCCACAAGCACGAGGCAGGTAGGTAGCTAGTTGCTAAGCCCCTCTGGTCTGCCACCTTCCCCGCCCCAAGGAGGCTGACGGGAAGGGCAGGCTTGCGAGCCACAGATGGTAGCAAGCTCCAGCCTTGGCACCTACCCTGCCCTAGAAGGGCTAGGCATGGTGATCGACCTCCCAGCAGGTGTAATGTGACTAACACCCAGGTACCTACTTACTGACAGGTGGACAACAGGTGTAAGGTGACTAACACCCAGGTACCTACTTACTGACAGGTGGACAACAGGTGTAAGGTGACTAACACCCAGGTACCTACTTACTGCTAGGTGAATAGAAACAGCAGGTGTTAGGAAACATACTCAAAGTTTCCACCCATGCCGGGTATTGAACCATTTCAGTCCTTATAAGCATCCTGAGGCATTTACAACCGATACAAAAATATTTAGACTTCGTAGTGTCCCCAAAAAAACATGCAGCTACGCTAGGGTCATTACTTTTATATTTTTATAGTGAAGTGTGTTGCCACACGCTTATATAATAAATACTCTATTTAACATTTTGCGTTAATGAAAATAAAAAAACAATTTTTAAAGTTATAATTAATTTTTTAAATTTATTAAGAAATAAGAAGCCAATCTGAAACAATTGTATAGAAAAGTACTGCTTGCAATAATATTTAAATAAAAATTATAATACCAGAGTTTAAGCGCTAATTATTCTAAGTTTATTTTCCAAAGATACATTAATTTTTAACATGTCTCTTAAAAGACATTAAGTAGGTTTTACTCAGAGAAGTGGACTAGTTAATAAAATAAAGTTTGGACATTTTAAAGTCACTATTAATATTAATTATACGTTTGCTGTTGTATCTTGTTGAATAAACCACGATGTAACTAAAACTAATGTGTTTATATTATACTTTATTATTTATTTAAAGACGATAGCACAAAACCGGAGATTTATTTAATGAAGTAAATAATATTTTTTTTGGTTACTAAAGATTTTTTTTTGTGGCGCCTGGGAAGAATTTAAAGTAAATATATATTAGTGCCTGACTTTATTGTGATATCCTACCTTGAATCTATAAAATATATTAAGTATGTGTTCCCATAACGTCTGGTGGCTAGTCACAAGTTAGGTTAAGTCAGGTCAGGATAGGTTAAGTCAGGTCAGGTTAGGTTAAGTAAGGTTTGTCAGGAAACAGGACAAGTGTTTTCTGAAGCGGGTCTTAGTTATATGATGACCCAGAGCTGGAGCTTTTGGTCGTCTGACCGAGGCTTTAATATTGCTGTACACTAATGGTCCCTTTTAAGGCAGGCGAAATTGGAGACCTGGAGAATATAGAGAACTTTCACTGCACTGGGAACGGTTGAAGTCCCTTGACTTGTACTTCTTGGAACGCAGGCGAGAAAGATACATGATAATATACTATTGGAAAATCCCGGAAATCACTCCCTACGATAGCAAAAGACTTGGCAGTCGATGCAAAATCCCTCCAATGAAAAGCAGGGACGCTATGAGTACGCTAAGAGACAACACCTGGAGTTTACCTGGAGAGGGTTTCGAAGGTCAACGACCCCGCGGCCAGGTCTGAGACCAGGCCTCATGGTGGATCAGGGTCTAATCAACCAGGCTGTTACTGTCGGCCGCACGCAAACTGATGTACAATCCACAGCCCACCAGGGCCCAAGACTGTTCAACTGCCTCCCAGCATACATAAGAGGTTGTCTTCAAGAGGGAGCTGGACAGGCACCTAAAGTCAGTACATGACCAGCCAGGCTGTTGTCGTACTTCGGTTTGCGTGCAGCCAGCAGTAACAGCCTGGTATATCAGGCCCTTATCAACCACAAACCCTGGTCATGGACCGGACCGTAGGGGCGTTGACCCTCGGTACACCCTCCAGGTATACGAGACCTTCCTCTGGCTTAGGACTCCACCATGCCCAGCCCTTCTAGGGCAGGGTAAATAAATATCTTTATTTACTACAAGTACATGTACATGGTATACAGGCCTAGCTGACATCAGTGACATACTACTACTATATAGAAAGTCCCTTGTTATGCTGAGCATTTCGGGCAGATTAGGTCAGTGTCCTAGGATGCGACTCACACCATTCGACTAACACCCAGGTACCCATTTTACTGATGGGGAACATAGACAACAGGTGTAAAGAAACACGCCCAATGTTTCTGCCCTGGCTGGGAATCGAACCCAGGCCCTCGCCGTGTGAAGCGAGAGCTTGCTACCATCTGCAGCTCGCAAGCCTGCCCTTCTCGTCAGGGAAGATGGCAGACCAGAGAGGCCTAGCTTCTCCCTACGAGCCCCGTGCGGGTGGGGAATGTGGCTAGGCCTGGGGACAGTTGGTCCCAATGATGAGGGGGAACTTGTACCTCCTCCCATGGGAGACATAGGTCTCAGATACTCCCACGACAGGGAGCCGGAGCCGGGTCGCCATCTGGAATAGACCCGAGCCGGGAGAATTCCCGGCGAATCAACACCTCCTCCTCTGGCTTACCACTCCACCCCTTTAAAAATTAAAGTTATTATAATCATTTCTAGACAGTCAAAATAACAGGCACTGGTTGGAGGTAAGACTGAAGAAAACTATTTGGCAGAAGAATGAATAAATAAAAAAGCAAATACTACTACTATTGCTTATTTCCACTTGGTTTCTGTCTCCGCTCCTTGTTTAGGAAATGGTACCCAAAACAGTTCACTAATTCCTAGATGTCTTCATTGTTAAAGAACAGAGGTAGTAATATATAGATCACTTGCTCTTACATC
>WNWK01033448.1:0-21148 GCA_009830355.1 Cherax destructor | reverse complement strand
AATTAAAACCCAGGGAAACACGGGTTTAACGGTCCCCCCTGCCTGCCCCGCTACTGGATCATTTGCAACCCCCCTGGATGCTGTAGTGGAAAAACAAAATCGATGTAGTATACAGATTTTGCAAAAGCTTTCGACAAGTTGACCATTGGTAATAGCACACAAAAGGGTAAAAAAGGAATAACGGAAAAGGGGTTTTGATGGTTTCTTCCTGAAAAATAAAACAAAAAGGGTAATTTTAAACGGGAGTAAAGTGGGGGGGCCTGGTAAAAACTCTTTCCCAAAAACCCCCATTTTTTTTTTATTCCTCATCCTCTTTTCACATAGACAGGGAAAACCATTCCGTTTTTTCCCCTTTGCGGTGCCCGGTTTTTACGTGACCTCAAGCGGCTAAACCTCTTCAAACCCCAATCAAAACAATATGAAGTTCAACGAGGAAAAATTTAAACTCTCAGTTTGGAAAACTTGAAAAAATTAAAAATGCATCAGAGTTCGACAAATTCTAACTATACAATAAAGCAAGAAAGTAATGTGAAGGACCTGGGGTGATTGTCACGGATCTCGCCTTCAAAGACCCAACCGTATTAATCTGCTATGAAAATGAAAAGGTTGATTTTTGAAATTTAAAAACTGGGGCCCCAAACCCAGTGATTCTCTACGAATCTTTGTTCTCTCCCTTTCAAGACTACCTGGAAAAAATTCCAGGGGTCAACCCCCCCCGGCTTTGCCCGGCCTCTTGTTGGCCCAAGCCTGATCAACCAGGCTGTTTGCCGGCCCCGGCAGCCCAAAGAGCCACAGCCCGGCTGATCAGGTACCGACTTGGGGGCCCGTCATCCTCTTGGGAAAACAGCCGGGGGGTTTTTTGGAAACCCCCCCGTTTTTGCTGGGGGGGTTGAACAATTTTGGGCCCCCCCACCTTATTGTGTTGTCCCTCAACGTCTGTGGGTTTTTTTCTTCATTGGGGAATTTTGTCCGGTCTTTTTTCTTTAAATTGTTTTTTGTGAAGTTTGGTACTAAGGGCCCCCGAAAATTTTTTCCCCCTGTATATAATAATTATCTCTCCCCCTGCGTTCTAGAGTACGGTTTAATTCAAGCTTTCCCCGGGAGTTGGGGGGTTTATCGCCCATGCGTGCGGTAAAGGGGTTTCCGCACTTTTTTAAGGTCCAATTTTCCCCCAAAAAAGGTTTCGTTAGGCCAATTTACCTGGGAAAAAAAGCGATCAAAAGTGTAACATGGGGCTTGGCCCTTTTTAAGGTTTATTATCCATCCCTTTATTTTTTAGGAAATTTAAATTTCTACTTTTTTGGTCCTTGGGGTGAGACCCCCCTGACATGATCACTCCGGGGTTTTTTCATTAGTTTTTTGCTCTATTTTGTGGTTGGTTTTTTGTACCCCAATAAATTTTTTAAATTTTTTCCCCTTTTTTTTCTGGTTAAAATTTTTTCCCCTCATTAAAAATTTATATTGTTTTTTCCCCATTTAAAGATTTGGTTTTTTCTGCTTGGGGTCTTCGTTCTTCAACGGGGGAATGAACAATTTTTGGGTTTTCTGCAAGGAAAAACACAGCACTGTCATACCCCCGTCAATGTCTGTTGAGGATGGGGGGAAAAGGATGGGAGAAAAAAAATGTGCCTTGTGGAACAGGCTTTTTCCCCAACTGCCTCAGACTTTTTTGTTATCCTCTTTGTGTTCTCTGTTAAAAATTATAAACCCACCCCCCCAAAACTTTTCCCCTTTATCACGCTTTTGGGTTGCTTTCAATGGTAAATTTAAAAAAATTTTAAAAATTTTTTATAAAATCTCATTTTTTATCTTCCAGACCCAGGACCTTGTAAAGTGGTCCGTTTTGGGGACAACGGAGGGCCTGCCCCTTTTGCTGCCCTGGGTTGTGAATTGATGGGTACCCCAAATGGGGGGTTTTTGTTTTAAAAAAACCCCCCTTTAAAAGGTTTTATGATAGGGGGTTAGGCTTGGTCTGTAGTTTTTTTTCTTTTGCCCTCCCCCCTTTTTGGGGGGGGGTATGTCTTTTTTTTAGAAACCAGGGCCCCCGTGTCCATCTCCCTCCCCCCAGGATTTAAAAAAAACATGTTTTAGGGGCTTCTTGGGTTTTTGATCCGGGAGTTCCTAGTCTCCCGGGGGTCATGGGCATTCTTTTTTGCCTTTTAAAAATCTTTTGGGGTATTGATGTCAAAAAAACTCGTCTGTCAAGTTCTGTGGCACTCTCATGAAAAATCATTTGGGTTTTTTGTTTTTTAGTCTGGTTGGGGGCTCCAAAAAATAGTCATACTGGAAAGTAACTCCTCATTTCCGCTGTCATCTTTTAGGACCCATCCGGTTTTTTGGGGCCCCAAATTTGGGGTTTTCTCGGATTTTTGCATGGGAAAAAAAAAACGTTTGGGTTTCTTTCAATTTCATTTATGGCTCTTATTTTTTTCCCCTTGTCTCGTTCCCTTTGTTTCCCTTTTTATTTTTTAATTGTTTTTTTCTATTTTTCTTTTTAGTGTCCCCCTACGTATTTCGGGAATTTGGCCTCCTTTCCGTTTTTGTGCCTTCCCTTTTGTATAGGGGGGCCTCTCTCTTTTTATTTCCTTCTCCCCCTTTTTCCTTAAAGGGTTTCCGGAGCAAACCCCCAAGTAACAGATTTAAATTTTGTTCAAGCATGGGGGGGATCCGTGATTTTGGCAATCTTCCCAGTTTATATCATTTGGATTTGGGTTTTAAAATTTCCCACCTTATTTTTTTGTTATTGAAGTTAAATTTTGGGGAAAGCCCCCTCGGGCATCATTTTTTTGATCGGGGGCTCCCCCATGCATGTCTGGACCTCTTTTTGTTGTGATCTGGGATTTTATGACCTGGGGAAATTCAAAAAAATTTCCCGGGCACAAAAGTACGATAAGGTATCTAAATTCCCAAAGGGTTTTTAGGCCCTTGATCTGTTTTCCCCCGAATGCGGCAGAGAAAATACATATAATATTCATTTTAAAAGGTCATGGAAGTTGGAAAGAAATCTAACACGAAATTCACTCCCAATAAAACAAAGACTCGGCAGAAGTAACTTTCCCCCCAAAAAAAGCAGGGGCCCAAAGGAAATACACTGGGGCAACACAAAAATTGTCGGGGGGCCCCAAAACTGTTCAACTGCCTCTCCCGCATACAAAGGGGGTTAATTGCCCGGCTGTCTTAAAAACCCTGGAAGGGGCCAAAATCGTCCTGACCAAACCCGGGCGGGGAAACGTCTTTTTCGTTTTCCATTTTGGGGGGGCCAGCGTAACAACCTGGTTTTATCAGTACCTGATTCACCATGGGGCCCCGGTCTCGGGGGGAGCCCGGGGGGGTTTAGAAAAACCCCCAAAGGAAACTCCAAAAAAATCCCCAAAATCAGGGGAATTTTACCCTTTTTTAAAAAGTTTCTAAAAAGGTGGTTTCCCCCCAAAAAAAAATGATAAGGGGGCCCCTTTAAAGGGCAAGGTTTTTTGGGGTTTTTCCCCAAAATTCCCCCCTTTTCCCAAAGGGGAGGTTTGCCCCCCCTTTTTTTTGGGGTCCTTTTTTTCCTTTTTATTATAAAAGGGGAAAATATCTTATTATTATACTAAAAAGGATATATCTAGGAATAAGGTAAAAGAGTTCCCCCCTTTACGGGAAATTTACCTTTTGAGATACCTGGGGGGGTTTGGGGGCCCCCCCCGGCCCCGTCTGAGACCGGGCCTCATGGTGGAAAAGGGGGCTGATCCCAGGCTTTTGCCGGCCCACGAAAAAAAGACATCAATCACAGCTCCCTTTTGGGCATTTGTTTTGGGGGGGGCCTGTATCCTTTTTAAAACAGCCGGGGGTCTTTGGAAAAACCCCAAAATTTCGGGGGGCAGTTGAACAGTCGGGGGGCCCCCGGAAAACTTATGGTGTTGTCTCAAATTTTAAAATTTTCCCCCCCATCAGGGGGGGAAATTTTTCATCTTTACCGAGTCTTTTTTCTTTTATAGGGAGGTTTTTTTTGGGGAAGGGTTGGTCCCAAACTCCCCCCCTTTCTGTCCCCCCCATTCATTGGGGACCTTTTGGCCCCTTTTTGAACTGGCTCATGCTATGACTGGCGGAAAATTCAGGAAATTTTTCTCCATTCCTTTATTGCTGTACAAAAAAAAGGTGTTTTGAACCACTGGTGGGTACTCAAAATTTTGCTCTCTCCCCCCCTACTATGTCTTTGGTTAGCCTTGACAAAATTGGGATAAGATATTCTGGACACTGTTTGTGAGCAATTTTATAAACTTGATTTGCTTTTGGGGTTTTTTTTTGTCTTCAATATTCAATATCCAATTTTTGTAATTCATCTTCCACATGCCCCTTTTGGGGGCCCGGTCAGGATGAAAAATTTGGGCCCCGGGCCCGGATGGAATTTTGGGCCCCGGGGCCAGGATGAATCTTGGACCCAGGTCCAGGATGAATCTTGGACCCAGGTCCAGGATGAATCTTGGACCCAGGTCCAGGATGAATCTTGGACCCAGGTCCAGGATGAATCTTGGACCCAGGTCCAGGATGAATCTTGGACCCAGGTCCAGGATGAATCTTGGACCCAGGTCCAGGATGAATCTTGGACCCAGGTCCAGGATGAATCTTGGACCCAGGTCCAGGATGAATCTCACCATTTTGTTCTGGGTGATTTGCAGCTTATCTTTCAGTTTTTTTTTGTCAAGGCAGAAGAGCAAGAGCTCCTTTGAAATGTTATTCATCCATAAAGTAAGAGAACCTTCGCAAGTTCTAGGGCAGCTTGGCTTAACATTAAGAACAAAACTCAAAACGAATTTAATGTTAAGTTCCAACACATTAGGCAACTAGCCACAGAAAATCTTAAAAACTCATGACAAGATAAATATATATACTAATCAATCAAAGTAGAGTTATTCAGAGCAGGAGATAAAGAGAGTTCAGGAACTGGTACTTGATCATACCCTAAATTCACACTGTTTAGGACCTATGTAAGTGCAGGAGGAAAACCTCCATCCACATTTATGTTGTTGTTTCTCTGGATGACTTACGAGGGTGATGAGTCAGACGTGTAACAAGACATCAGTGCAATACATTAAGACACTTTATTTTGTAACTATAACATTATCAATGATCATTGATGTCTGGTCTATCTGAGGTGCACAACACTGATATAACAACACTGCTTATTATCAATGATCATTGATGTCTGGTCTATCTGTGGTGCAAAACACTGATATAACAACACTGATTATTATCAATGTTCATTGATGTCTGGTCTATCTGTGGTGCACAACACTGATATAACAACACTGCTTATTATCAATGATCATTAATGTCTGGTCTATCTGAGGTGCACAACACTGATATAACAACACTGATTCAAAATTACAGACATTTTTCCGAAGCCTCTAAAGTATGTAATGTTGACTTTCAAGATGAGTATGTTGGTAATGCTGAACACATTAAATTATCTTTTATAAGACTCGTCCAGAGAAACTCCAGCTAATACAACCAGAGATTAATTTTCTAATTGAAAACTGTTAGGAGGGGGCGGGATTCCATGAATCTATGATCATCATCTTGTATATTATGGAAGAAGTTAGTGGACAGTGTTGATGTGTGCAGATTATAGGAAGGTTAACAACCTCACAGACTGTTGATGTGTGCAGATTATAGGAAAGTTAACAACCTCACAGTGTTGATGTGTGTAGATTATAGGAAGGTTAACAACCTCACAGTGTTGATGTGTACAGATTATAGTAAGGTTAACAACTTCACAGTGTTGATGTGTGTAGATTATAGGAAGGTTAACAACCTCACAGTGTTGATGTGTGCAGATTATAGGAAGGTTAACAACCTCACAGTGTTGATGTGTGCAGATTATAGGAACGTTAACAACCTCACAGTGTTGATGTGTGCAGATTATAGGAAGGTTAACAACCTCACAGAGTGTTGATGTGTGTAGATTATAGGAAGGTTAACAACCTCACAGACTGTTGATGTGTGCAGATTATAGGAAGGTTAACAACCTCACAGTGTTGTTGTGTGCAGATTATAGGAAGGTTAACAACCTCACAGTGTTGATGTGTACAGATTATAGGAAGGTTAACAACCTCACAGTGTTGATGTGTGCAGATTATAGGAAGGTTAACAACCTCACAGTGTTGATGTGTGCAGATTATAGGAAGGTTAACAACCTCACAGTGTTGATGTGTGCAGATTATAGGAAGGTTAACAACCTCACAGTGTTGATGTGTGCAGATTATAGGAAGGTTAACAAACTCACAGTGTTGATGTGTGCAGATTATAGGAAGGTTAACAACCTCACAGTGTTGATGTGTACAGATTATAGGAAGGTTAACAACCTCACAGTGTTGATGTGTGCAGATTATAGGAAGGTTAACAACCTCACAGTGTTGATGTGTGCAGATTATAGGAAGGTTAACAACCTCACAGTGTTGATGTGTGCAGATTATAGGAAGGTTAACAACCTCACAGTGTTGATGTGTCAGATTATAGAAGGTTAACAACCTCACAGTGTTGATGTGTGCAGATTATAGGAAGGTTAACAACCTCACAGTGTTGTATGTGTGCAGATTATAGGAAGGTTAACAACCTCACAGTGTTGATGTGTCAATTATAGGAAGGTTAACAAACTCACAGTGTTGATGTGTACAGATTATAGGAAGGTTAACAACCTCACAGTGTTGATGTGTGCAGATTATAGGAAGGTTAACAACCTCACAGTGTTGATGTGTGCAGATTATAGGAAGGTTAACAACCTCAGAGTGTTGATGTGTCAATTATAGGAAGGTTAACAACTCACAGTGTTGATGTGTAGCAGATTATAGGAAGGTTAACAACCTCACAGTGTTGATGTTAGCAGATTATAGGAAGGTTAACACCTCACAGTGTTGATGTGTGCAGATTATAGGAAGGTTAACAACCTCACAGTGTTGATGTGTCAATTATAGGAAGGTTAACAAACTCACAGTGTTGATGTGTACAGATTATAGGAAGGTTTAACAACCTCACAGTGTTGATGTGTGCGATTATAGGAAGGTTAACAACCTCACAGTGTTGATGTGTCAGATTATAGGAAGGTTAACAACTCACAGTGTTGATGTGTGCAGATTATAGGAAGGTTAACAACCTCACAGTGTTGATGTGTGCAGATTATAGGAAGGTTAACAACCTCACAGTGTTGATGTGTGCAGTATTATAGGAAGGTTAACAACCTCACAGTGTTGATGTGTGCATGATTATAGGAAGGTTAACAACCTCACAGAGTGTTGATTGTGTGCAGATTATAGGAAGGTTAACAACAGTAAGTATGACTGGATGTGCAGATTATAGGAAGGTTAACAACCTCACAGTGTTGATGTGTGACAGATTAAGGAAGGTTAACAACCTCACAGTGTTGATGTTAAGATTATAGGAAGCGTTAACAACCTCAAGATGTTGATGTGGCTCAGATTATAGGAAGGTTAACAACCCAGAGTGTTATGTGCGAGCAGATTATAAGAACAAGATCCAGTATTATTTGACCAGATAGCAAGTGTTATAAGACCCAGAGAGCCATGTGTGTATTATAAAGGAGAGCCAGTATTATAAACCCAAGACAGTGTTGATTGTAGACCAGAGACAGGTATAGTTAACCCAGAGGTCCAGTATTATGTATAACCCAGGAGCCATTTATTATAGGCAAGGCCGTTTATTAAACCCACAGGTGCCAGTGTTATTATAGACCAGAGAGCGTATTAAAAACCACAGAGTCAGTAGCAATTATTAACAACCAGAGAGGCATGTGTTATTATACCGAGAGCAGTGTTATTATAACCCAAAGCAGTTTATTATAGACCCAAAGGCAAGTTATTATAGACCAGAGAGCCAGTTATTATAGCCAAGACTAGTGTTATTATAGACCAGAGAGCCAGTATTATTATACACCCAGAGCATGTTATTATAGACCCAGAGAGCCAGTGTTATTATAGACCCAGAGAGCCATTATTATAGACCCAAGGACCAGTGTTATAACCCAGAGAGCCAGTTTATTATAGACCCAGAGACCAGTATTATTATAGACCCAGAGAGCCAGTATTATTAAGACCCGGGAGAGCCAGTATTATTATAGACCCAGAGAGCCAGTATTATTATAGACCCAGAGAGCCAGTTTATTATACACCCAGAGAGCCAGTATTATTATAGTACCACAGAGAGCCAGTATTATTATAGACCCAGAGAGCCAGTATTATTAAGACCAGAGAGCCAGTTTATTATAGACCAGAGAGCATGTATTATTATAGACACCAGAGAGCCAGTATTATTATAGACCCAGAGAGCCAGTATTATTATAGACCCAGAGAGCCAGTATTATTATAGACCCAGAGAGCCAGTATTATTATACACCCAGAGAGCCAGTATTATTATAGACCCAGAGAGCCAGTGTTATTATAGACCCAGAGGCCAGTAATAGACGAGCCAATGTTATTATAGACCAAGAGAGCCAGTGCTATTATAGACCCAGAGAGCCAGTATTATTATAGACCCAGAGAGCCAGTATTATTATAGACCCAGAAAGCCAGTATTATTATAGACCCAGAGAACCAGTAATATTATAGACCCAGAGAGCCAGTATTATTATAGACCCAGAGAGCCAATGTTATTATAGACCAAGAGAGCCAGTGTTATTATAGACCCAGAGAGCCAGTATTATTATAGACCCAGAGAGCCAGTATTATCATACACCCAGAGAGCCAGTGTTATTATAGACCCAGAGAACCAGTGTTATTATAGACCCAGAGAGCCAGTATTATTATAGACCCAGAGATCCAATGTTATTATAGACCAAGAGAGCCAGTGTTATTATAGACCCAGAGAGCCAGTATTATTATAGACCCAGAGAGCCAGTATTATTATAGACCCAGAGAGCCAGTGTTATTATAGACCCAGAGAGCCAGTATTATTATAGACCCAGAGAGCCAGTATTATTATAGACCCAGAAAGCCAGTATTATTATAGACCCAGAGAACCAGTATTATTATAGACCCAGAGAGCCAGTATTATTATAGACCCAGAGAGCCAGTATTATTATAGGCTCAGAGAGCCAGTATTATTATAGACCTAGAGAGCCAGTATTATTATTGACCCAGAGAGCCAGTATTATTATAGACTCAGAAAGCCAGTATTATTATAGACCAAGAGAGCCAGTATTATTATAGACCCAGAGAGCTAGTATTATTATACACCCAGAGAGCCAGTTTTATTATAGACCCAGAGAGCCAGTATTATTATAGACACAGAGAGCCAGTATTATTATAGACCTTGAGAGCCAGTATTATTATAGATCCAGAGAGCTAGTATTATTATAGACCCAGAGAGCTAGTATTATTATACACCCAAAGAGCCAGTATTATTATAGACCCATAGAGCTAGTGTTATTATAGACCTAGAGAGCCAGTGTTATTATAGACCCAGAGAGCCAGTATTATTATAGAACCAGAGAGCCAGTATTATTATAGACCCAGAGAGCCAGTATTATTATACACCCAGAGAGCTAGTATTATTATAGACCCAGAGAGCCAGTATTATTATAGACCCAGAGAGCCAGTATTATTATAGACCCAGAGAGCCAGTGTTATTATAGACCCAGAGAGCCAGTATTATTATAGACCCAGAGAGCCAGTATTATTATTATGAACCAGAGAGCCAGTGTTATTTTAGACCCAGAGAGCCAGTATTATTATAGACCCAGAGAGCCAGTATTATTATAGACCCAGAGAGCCAGTATTATTATAGACCGAGAGAGCCAGTATTATTATAGACCCAGAGAGCCAGTATTATCGTACTTTCAGAGAGCCAGTATTATCATAGACTCAGAGAGCCAGTATTATTATAGACCCAGAGAGCCAGTGTTATTATAGACCCAGAGAGCCAGTATTATTATAGGCCCAGAGAGCCAGTATTATTATTGACCAAGAGAGCCAGTGTTATTTTAGACCCAGAGAGCCAGTGGCTATTTTTTGACTTGCATAAAACATCTTCCACATTTAAAAAGTTGATCCATTTAGCTATTAATGAGTTAGAAGGAGGCAGGTATACATAGATGACTTAGATAGTTCACATACCTGGGAAGAGCTTATCCAATGATTAAGAAATATTTTCAAGAGATTTAAAAATATATAATTAAAGTGAATCTCAGTAAATCAACTTTTGTAAAGTCCTCAACACATCTCTATTTTCTATTATTTTTCAGAGAACCAAAAACTGACATAATTATTCTTATAGGAAAAATCTTACAAATTTTAGATACGTTTGTTATAGACTAACATTACTTGTTAGCTTCATTACTTATACTAACATGCCGGAGAAGAATATAACATAATAACAACATAGTTAACACATACTTGTTAGCTTCATCACTTACACTAACATGCTGGAGAAGAATATAACATAATAACAACAGTGTTAACACATACTTGTTAGCTTCATCACTTACACTAACATGCTGGAGAAGAATATAACATAATAACAACAGTGTTAACACATACTTGTTAGCATCATCACTTACACTAACATGCTGGAGAAGAATATAACATAATAAATAACAGAGTTAACACATACTTGTTAGCTTCATCACTTACACTAACTTGCTGGAGAAGAATATAACATAATAACAACAGAGTTAACACATACTTGTTAGCTTCATCACTTACACTAACATGCTGGAGAAGAATATAACATAATAACAACAGAGTTAACACATACTTGTTAGCTTCATCACTTACACTAACATGCTGGAGAAGAATATAACATAATAACAACAGAGTTAACACATACTTGTTAGCATCATCACTTACACTAACATGCTGGAGAAGAATATAACATAATAACAACAGAGTTAACACATAATTGTTAGCATCATCACTTACACTAACATGCTGGAGAAGAATATAACATAATAACAACATAGTTAACACATACTTGTTAGCATCATCACTTACACTAACATGCTTGAGAAGAATATAGACTTAGAGAGCCAGTATTATTATCGTCCCAGAGAGCCAGTATTATCATACACCAAGAGAGCCAGTATTATTATAGACCCAGAGAGTCAGTATTATTATAGACTCTGAGAGCCAGGAATATTTCACACCCAGAGAGCCAGTATTATTATAGACCCAGAGAGCCAGTATTATTATACACCAGAGAGCCAGTGTTATTATAGACCCAGAGAACCAGTGTTATTATAGACCCAGAGAGCCAGTATTATTATAGACCCAGAGAGCCAGTATTATTATAGACCCAGAAAGCCAGTATTATTATAGACCCAGAGAACCAGTATTATTATATAACCAGAGAGCCAGTATTATTATAGACCCAGAGAGCCAGTATTATTATAAACTCAGAGAGCCAGTATTATTATAGACCTAGAGAGCCAGTATTATTATTGACCCAGAGAGCTAGTATTATTAAAGACTCAGAAAGCCGGTATTATTTTAGACCAATAGAGCCAGTATTATTATAGACCCAGAGAGCTAGTATTATTATACACCTAGAGAGCCAGTTTTATTATAGACCCAGAGAGCTAGTATTATTATAGACACAGAGAGCCAGTATTATTATAGACCTTGAGAGCCAGTATTATTATAGACCCAGAGAGCTAGTATTATTATACACCCAAAGAGCCAGTATTATTATAGACCCATAGAGCCAGTGTTATTATAGACCTAGAGAGCCAGTGTTATTATAGACCCAGAGAGCCAGTATTATTATAGAACAGAAGCACTATTATTATAGACCCAGGGGCCAGTATTATCACCAGAGAGCTAGTATTATTATAGACCCAGAGAGCCAGTATTATATGACCCAGAGAGCCAGTATTATTATGACCCAGAGAGCCAGTGTTATTATAGACAAGAGAGCCAGTATTATTATAGACCCAGAGAGCCAGTATTATTATATGAACCAGAGAGCCAGTGTTATTTAGACAGAGCCAGTATTATTATAGACCAGAGAGCCAGTATTATAACCCAGAGACCAGTATTATTATGACCCAGAGAGCCAGTATTATTATAGACAGAGAGCCAGTGTTATTTAGACCCAGAGCCAGTATTATACACCAGAGATCAGTTTATTATAGACCGAGAGCCAGTATTATTAGACCAGAGAGCCAGTATTTTAGACCCAGAGAGCCAGTATTATTATGACCCAGAGAGCCAGTATTTTATAGACCCAAGAGCCAGTTTATTATAGACCCAGAGCAGTATTATTATACACCAGAGAGCCAGTGTTATTATGACCCAGAAGCCAGTTTATTATACACCCAGAGACAGTGTATTATAGACCAGAGAGCCAGTATTATTATAGACCCAGAGAGCCAGTATTTTATAGACCCAGAGACCAGTATATTATAGACCCAGAGAGCCAGTATTATTATAGACCCAGAGAGCCAGTATTATATAGACCCAGAAGCCAGTATTATTAACACCCAGAGAGCCAGTGTATATAGACCAGAAGCCAGTATTATTATAGACCCAGAGAGCCAGTGTTATTATAGACCCAGGAAGGCAGTATTATTATACACCCAGAGAGCCAGTGTTATTATAGACCCAGAGAGCCAGTATTATTATAGACCCAGAGAGCCAGTATTATTATAGACCCAGAGAGCCAGTATTATTATAGACCCAGAGAGCCAGTATTATCATACACCCAGAGAGCCAGTATTATTATAGACCCAGAGAGCCAGTATTATTATAGACCCAGAGAGCCAGTATTATCATAGACCCAGAGAGCCAGTATTATCATACACCAAGAGAGCCAGTATAATTATAGACCTAGAGAGCCAGTATTATTATAGACCTAGAGAGCCAGTATTATTATAGACCCAGAGATCCAGTATTATTATAGACCCAGAGAGCCAGTATTATCATACACCCAGAGACCAGTATTATTATAGACCCAGAGAGCCAGTATTAATATAGACCCAGAGAGCCAATATTATTATAGACCAAGAGAGCCAGTATTATTATAGACCCAGAGAGCCAGTGTTATTATAGACCCAGAGAGCCATTATTATTATAGACCTAGAGAGCCAGTATTATTATAGACCAAGAGAGCCAGTATTATTACAGACCCAGAGAGCCATTATTATTATACACCCAGAGAGCCAGTATTATTATAGACCCATAGAGCCAGTATTATTATAGACCGAGAGAGCCAGTATTATTATAGACCCAGAGAACCAGTATTATCGTACTCCCAGAGAGCCAGTATTATTATAAACCCAGAGAGCCAGTGTTATTATAGACCCAGAGAGCCAGTATTATTATACACCCAGAGAGCCAGTATTATTATAGACCCAGTGAGCCAGTATTATCGTACTCCCAGAGAGCCAGTATTATTATAGACCCAGAGATCCAGTATTATTATAGACCCAGAGAGCCAGTATTATTATAGACCCAGAGATCCAGTATTATTATAGACCCAGAGAGCCAGTATTATCATACACCCAGAGAGCCAGTATTATGATAGACCCAGAGAGCTATTATTATTATACACCCAGAGAGCCAGTATTATTATAGACCCAGAGAGCCAGTATTATTATAGACCGAGAGAGCCAGTATTATTATAGACCCAGAGAGCCAGTATTATCGTACTTTCAGAGAGCCAGTATTATCATAGACTCAGAGAGCAAGTATTATTATAGACCCAGAGAGCCAGTGTTATTATAGACCCAGAGAGCCAGTATTATTATAGGCCCAGAGAGCCAGTATTATTATTGACCAAGAGAGCCAGTGTTATTATAGACCCAGAGAGCCAGTATTATTTTTGACCAAGAGAGCCAGTGTTATTATAGACCCAGAGAGCCAGTGGCTATTTCTTTGACTTGCATAAAACATATTCCACATTTAAAAAGTTGATCCATTTAGCTATTAATGAGTTAGAAGGAGGCAGGTATACATAGATGACTTAGATATTTCACATACCTGGGAAGAGCTTATCCAATGATTAAGAAATATTTTCAAGAGATTTAAAAATATATAATTAAAGTGAATCTCAGTAAATCAACTTTTGTAAAGTCCTCAACACATCTCTATTTTCTATTATTTTTCAGAGAACCAAAAACTGACATAAATATTCTTATAGGAAAAATCTTACAAATTTTAGATACGTTTGTTATAGACTAACATTACTTGTTAGCTTCATTACTTATACTAACATGCCGGAGAAGAATATAACATAATAACAACAGTGTTAACATATACTTGTTAGCTTCATCACTTACACTAACTTGCTGGAGAAGAATATAACATAATAACAACATAGTTAACACATACTTGTTAGCTTCATCACTTACACTAACATGCTGGAGAAGAATATAACATAATAACAACAGTGTTAACACATACTTGTTAGCTTCATCACTTACACTAACATGCTGGAGAAGAATATAACATAATAACAACAGTGTTAACACATACTTGTTAGCATCATCACTTACACTAACATGCTGGAGAAGAATATAACATAATAAATAACAGAGTTAACACATACTTGTTAGCTTCATCACTTACACTAACTTGCTGGAGAAGAATATAACATAATAACAACAGATTTAACACATACTTGTTTGCTTCATCACTTACACTAACATGCTGGAGAAGAATATAACATAATAACAACAGAGTTAACACATACTTGTTAGCATCATCACTTACACTAACATGCTGGAGAAGAATATAACATAATAACAACAGAGTTAACACATACTTGTTAGCATCATCACTTACACTAACATGCTGGAGAAGAATATAACATAATAACAACAGAGTTAACACATACTTGTTAGCTTCATCACTTACACTAACATGCTGGAGAAGAATATAACATAATAACAACAGGTTAACACATACTTGTTACATCATCACTTACACTAACATGCTGGAGAAGAATATAACATAATAACAACATAGTTAACACATACTTGTTAGCTTCATCACTTACACTAACATGCTGGAGAAGAATATAACATAATAACAACAGAGTTAACACATACTTGTTAGCATCAATCCTTACACTAACATGCTGGAGAAGAATATAACATAATAACAACAGAGTTAACACATACTTGTTAGCATCATCACTTACACTAACATGCTGGAGAAGAATATAACATAATAACAACATAGTTAACACATACTTTTAGCATCATCACTTACACTAACATGCTGAGAAGAATATAACATAAAAACAAACATAGTTAACACATACTTGTTAGCATCATACTTACACTAACATGCTGAGAAAATATAACATAATAACAACATAGTTAACACATACTTGTTAGCATCATCACTACACTAACATGCTGGAAAAGAATATAACATAATAACACATAGTTAACACTACTTGTTAGCATCATCACTTACACTAACATGCTGGAGAAGAATATAACATAATAACAACATAGTTAACACATACTTGTTAGCATCATCACTTACACTAACATGCTGGAGAAGAATATAACATAATAACAACATAGTTAACACATACTTGTTAGCATTATCACTTACACTAACATGCTGGAGAAGAATATAACATAATAACAACAGAGTTAACACATACTTGTTAGCATCATCACTTACACTAACATGCTGGATAAGAATATAACATAATAACAACAGTGTTAACACATACTTGTTAGCATCATCACTTACACTAACATGCTGGAGAAGAATATAACATAATAAATAACAGAGTTAACACATACTTGTTAGCTTCATAACTTACACTCACATGCAGGAGAAGAATATAACATAATAACAACAGTGTTAACACATACTTGTTAACATCATCACTTACACTAACATGCAGGAGAAGAATATAACATAATAACAACAGAGTTAACACATACTTGTTAGCATCATCACTTACACTAACATGCTGGAGAAGAATATAACATAATAACAACAGAGTTAACACATACTTGTTAGCTTCATCACTTACACTAACATGCTGGAGAAGAATATAACATAATAACAACAGAGTTAACACATACTTGTTAGCATCATCACTTACACTAACATGCTGGAGAAGAATATAACATAATAACAACAGAGTTAACACATACTTGTTAGCATCATCACTTACACTAACATGCTGGAGAAGAATATAACATAATAACAACATAGTTAACACATACTTGTTAGCATCATCACTTACACTAACATGCTGGAGAAGAATATAACATAATAACAACATAGTTAACACATACTTGTTAGCATCATCACTTACACTAACATGCTGGAGAAGAATATAACATAATAACAACATAGGTAACACATACTTGTTAGCATCATCACTTACACTAACATGCTGGAGAAGAATATAACATAATAACAACATAGTTAACACATACTTGTTAGCATCATCACTTACACTAACATGCTGGAGAAGAATATAACATAATAACAACAGAGTTAACACATACTTGTTAGCATCATCACTTACACTAACATGCTGGAGAAGAATATAACATAATAACAACAGTCTTAACACATACTTGTTAGCATCATCACTTACACTAACATGCTGGAGAAGAATATAACATAATAAAAACAGAGTTAACACATACTTGTTAGCTCATCACTTACACTAACATGCGGAGAAGAATATAACATAATAACAACAGTGTTAACACATACTTGTTAACATCATCACTTACACTAACATGCAGGAGAAGAATATAACATAATAACAACAGAGTTAACACATACTTGTTAGCATCATCACTTACACTAACATGCTGGAGAAGAATATAACATAATAACAACAGAGTTAACACATACTTGTTAGCATCATCACTTACACTAACATGCTGGAGAAGAATATAACATAATAACAACAGTGTTAACACATACTTGTTAGCTTCATCACTTACACTAACATGCTGGAGAAGAATATAACATAATAACAACATAGTTAACACATACTTGTTAGCTTCATCACTTACACTAACATGCTGGAGAAGAATATAACATAATAACAACATAGTTAACACATACTTGTTAGCATCATCACTTACACTAACATGCTGGAGAAGAATATAACATAATAACAACAGAGTTAACACATACTTGTTAGCATCATCACTTACACTAACATGCTGGAGAAGAATATAACATAATAACAACAGGTTAACACATACTTGTTAGCATCATCACTTACACTAACATGCTGGAGAAGAATATAACATAATAAATAACAGAGTTAACACATACTTGTTAGCTTCATAACTTACACTCACATGCAGGAGAAGAATATAACATAATAACAACAGTGTTAACACATACTTGTTAGCATCATCACTTACACTAACATGCTGGAGAAGAATATAACATAATAACAAAAAGTTAACACATACTTGTTAGCTTCATCACTTACACTAACATGCTGGAGAAGAATATAACATAATAACAACATAGTTAACACATACTTGTTAGCATCATCACTTACACTAACATGCTGGAGAAGAATTATAACATAATAACAACAGAGTTAACACATACTTGTTAGCTTCATCACTTACACTAACATGCTGGAGAAGAATATAACATAATAACAACAGTGTTAACACATACTTGTTAGCTTCATCACTTACACTAACATGCTGGAGAAGAATATAACATAATAACAACAGAGTTAACACATACTTGTTAGCTTCATCGGCCACAATAAACGTCTCCCACACTGCAGATCGTTGTTGTCCTCGCAGGTTGGTAGCGATCACCTTGAGTCGGTAACGATGACCTCCGCTAGTCAGGGCGTGAAGGTTGTCATTGCCTGCACGTGATCACAACACTCACAATCTTCACTCATAATGTTACATTATCAACATTCACAATCTTCACTCATAATGTTACATTATCAACATTCACAATCTTCACTCATAATGTTACATTATCAACATTCACAATCTTCACTCATAATGTTACATTATCAACATTCACTATCTTCACTCATAATGTTACATTATCAACATTCACAATCTTCACTGATAATGTTACATTATCAACATTCACAATCTTCACTCATAATGTTACATTATCAACATTCACAATCTTCACTCATAATGTTACATTATCAACATTCTCAATCTTCACTGATAATGTTACATTATCAACATTCACAATCTTCACTGATAATGTTACATTATCAACATTCACAATCTTCACTCATAATGTTACATTATCAACATTCACAATCATCACTGATAATGTTACATTATCAACATGTACATCATATATACTTCATAACATGTACTCTCTACACAACGTTAACTACAACACAATACTGAGTGATACTTTAACTACAACATAACACAGAGTTATATGAGCTACAACACTATACATGGCACTACATGAACTACAACGTAGAGTTTCATGAACTACTACACGTCAGAGTGAAGTACAAGATAACAGGTCTTACCCAGCCAATATTCTCCACGTGGGTCACCGAAGCCAGTCTTGTAGTGTTGCCAGGTCCTGGTGAAGTTCACTTGTGTTGTCTGGTTCTTGCGGGCGAGGAACACTGTCCATATGTGTTCATCTTGTATCTCACACAGCACACTCACACCTCCTGCACTCACACCTGCTTCAGAACTGACAAACACTTTCATTATAACTACACTCTGTGTATGTTTGTTTTAAGACACTGTCAAGTAACATCCATTTATGAGGTATGAGTCACCATACAAGGACAGCTGAGGGAGTGTAGTGTTTGATACTGTCACCTACACTGTCAAGTAACATCCAGGTATGAGGTATGAGTCACCATACAAGGACAGCTGAGGGAGTGTAGTGTTTGATATTGTCACCTACACTGTCAAGTAACATCCAGGTATGAGGTATGAGGAGTCACCATACAAGGACAGCTGAGGGAGTGTAGTGTTTGATACTGTCACCTACACTGTCAAGTAACATCCAGGTATGTCATGCACTATTCAATAGAACTGAATAAATATCATGCACTATTCAGTAGAACTTAATAAATGCCATGCACTATTCAGTAGAACTGAATAAATGTCATGCACTATTCAATAGAACTGAATAAATGTCATGCACTATTCAATAGAACTGAATAAATGTCATGCACTATTCAATAGAATTTAATAAATGTTATGTACTATCAGTGTGATCTTTGTGTTCATGATTACAAATTAGTTGAGAACGTAAAATGTTGAGAAACAAGTTAGACCAAACATGAGAGACAGAATCCTTCAAGTATTTATAAACAACACTTCTAAATATACGTAATAATGTATACCTTACAACAACATAAACAAACACACATTTTTCAGAGTTAGAAATCTCGTGTACTCAACATCATTAAGAACATAAGAAAGGAGGAACACTGCAGTGGAGTATCTCTTTTACATGCTAGAACTTTAAAACTGTGCCAGTGATCTTATAAGGTACATCCCTCCAGTGATCTTATAAGGTACATTCCTCCAGTGATCTTATAAGGTACATCCCTCCAGTGATCTTATAAGGTACATCCCCCCAGTGATCTTATAAGGTACATCCCTCCAGTGATCTTATACGGTACATCCCTCCAGTGATCTTATAAGGTACATCCCTCCAGTGATCTTATAAGGTACATCCCTCCAGTGATCTTATAAGGTACATCCCTCCAGTGATCTTATACGGTACATCCCTCCAGTGATCTTATAAGGTACATCCCTCCAGTGATCTTATAAGGTACATCCCTCCAGTGATCTTATAAGGTACATCCCTCCAGTGATCTTATAAGGTACATCCCTCCAGTGATCTTATAAGGTACATCCCTCCAGTGATCTTTTAAGGTACATCCCTCCAGTGATCTTATAAGGTACATCCCTCCAGTGATCTTATACGGTACATCCCTCCAGTGATCTTATAAGGTACATCCTCCAGTGATCTTATAAGGTACATCCCTCCAGTGATCTTATAAGGTACATCCCTCCAGTGATCTTTTAAGGTACATCCCTCCAGTGATCTTATAAGGTACATCCCTCCAGTGATCTTATACGGTACATCCCTCCAGTGATCTTATAAGGTACATCCCTCCAGTGATCTTATAAGGTACATCCCTCCAGTGATCTTATAAGGTACATCCCTCCAGTGATCTTATAAGGTACATCCCTCCAGTGATCTTATAAGGTACATCCCTCCAGTGATCTTTTAAGGTACATCCCTCCAGTGATCTTATAAGGTACATCACTCCAGTGATCTTATAAGGTACATCCCTCCAGTGATCTTATAAGGTACATCCCTCCAGTGATCTTATAAGGTACATTCCTCCAGTGATCTTATAAGGTACATTCCTCCAGTGATCTTATAAGGTACATCCTCCAGTGATCTTATAAGGTACATTCCTCCAGTGATCTTATAAGGTACATTCCTCCAGTGATCTTATAAGGTACATCCCTCCAGTGATCTTATAAGGTACATCCCTCCAGTGATCTTATAAGGTACATCCCTCCAGTGATCTTATAAGGTACATCCCTCCAGTGATCTTATACGGTACATCCCTCCAGTGATCTTATACGGTACATCCCTCCAGTGATCGCAACTAATCAGGCAGAAAACAGTTATAAAAGGCCCCCCAAAAAAAAAAAGAGGAATTAGTGTGCCATAACATAGCAGAGTTATACTCCCAGAGGGGAACTTAGGCTTAAGTGCCGTGTGAAATAACAAAAGAGAACAAATATTTGTCTGAGGAAGGAAAGTCTCCCTGAAAATAGTGTGTAGATATAACTGTTATAGTGAATATCACAGTGGTGCCGTAGTATACACATAAGTTAATAAATGTTAAAGTCAGGTCAGCTGTATTGATAATTTTAAACTGCTAGTGTACCTGACCAAAATCTAGTGATTACATTGATATAAAGAATTTCTATCGAAATAAGAATAGGTGCACAATCTAGAGAAAATACGTAAATTGTCCAGCTCGAAAAAATACGACAAACAGTGTTGAGTTGTTAGTTGTCAGTGAACGATTTAACAACATAAGTCCATATATCATCCAGTCAATCATAGTGAAAAACCGCAGTGTTGTGGTGGAGGTAGAAAAAAAAAACTAGAAAAACTAAACCCAGTACAGCGATCCATAAGTGCTTAAAACACCAGGT